>BPLQ01000162.1:0-51160 GCA_021605075.1 Caerostris darwini
GTTTTGTTGAATATGTTGAAAAACTAGCGATTAATTTTTATAATAATCTCTCCAACTCTAACAATCTTGTATTACAAGATCTTCAAAATTACAGCTATGATATTTCTCTCCCCAAAACCGCAAAAGACCGAGATCTGTTTTAAATATCAATAGTTTAAATCACTATTTCCTCTTTCTGAAGGACCAATGCTTTCTTCTATACTGCAATGGATGTCTGGTTTTCATTACGGCGGTGCTCAGTTTTTTATTAACTTTTCACTTTTCTTTTTTACTACATTATGCTTTCATTTTGTAATTATAATTCCTTTCCATCTGTAATTTTTTTTTTATCTCTCTTAATATATTTAACTAGTTTACTTATTTGTAATTTTTATTCAATTAATTATCTACTTTTTCTATAAATTTAAAAATTTTTCACACTGGCAATGGGCTTAGACCAATTAACAAGAACCCTATTTTTTCTATGGAGGTTTATGGTCGGAGGTTTATGGAGGATTATATTGGTTTATAATGGAGGTTTATGGTCGGTACACTCCGAAAATGTACAACGAATTAATTTTAAAGTAAATTAACTTAACCTTAAACTCTGCTTTTTTGAAAGATTTACTACTGGAAGTCTAAAAAAAAAGTACAATTACATTCGAAATGCGAGTAGTAAAAAAAAAGAGTTCTCACTACCTAGAAATGTTGATTAATTATGTAATTCCTGATTTGCAACAGCGAAATGATTTTCTGACGTCTTGTAGATGCAAAATGGCGCTCCCCCATATATAGGTATAAAATTTTACTTGGCACAATTGCCTGATAACAGAGTTTCTCCCATCACCCATGGCAACCAAGGTCCCCCGAACTCATTCCCGTGGATTTCTGGCTATGGGGATACCTGAAATCCAAAGTGTATGCATCTAATCCGAAAACTGTATATGATTTGAAAGATGCCCCTAGAAGTCAGATTCAACAGATTCCTCTTGCCATAGTATGCCATAGTACGTACTACAGTACTATGCCCCATCTGTCTCATGCAAAATGTCATCATGTGCGAAGAAGGCCACGTAGAAAATTTGTAAAACGCAATAGTTTAGCTTCTCTGCCGTTATTGGTTGTTTTTACGTTTCTTCTTCGTCTGCCTCGAGACGGCGAACACAGGTACCGTTACAATTCTATTTATGGGTTTTCGCAATGGACATCCCATTCTAATAAAAAAGTAAGTATTGCCATTTGACATTTTCGAAATATTATTTGAATGGCAAAGCAAATAATTCATGTTGAAAGTAACAAAAAAAAAACATCATTAACATTCATCACAAACATTAAAGTCTTTTGGTAAACTTGTTTAGAAATTTTACTTGTTTATAAAAAATATTTAAAAAATGATATTTTAATCTCAAAACTTTAATAATTTAACTTTTTAATTATGTATCGTTTAAAATTTTAACTTTTTAATATATATCATATTAACTGTTTAATATCCTTCTAAGCCGAAGCAATGTATTTCATTTTAAGCCAAAACAATACATATCATTTTAACTTTTAATATACACTTATGTCCATAAATTAAGGATAATGAAGTTCAGGCAAAGAAAGAGACAGAAGCAAAACAAATTTGACTTATTTGTAAAGTCTATTTATTAAACAAAAGGTAAAGAGCAAAAACGATGCTATATGTTTGACATAATTAATAAAAATTGCGATTTTTACTCCCTGGAACAAATTTCAAAAAAGAACCTATTTACAAAAAACAGTATAACATGGTTAGTACGATGGTTAATATGGAGTTTGTCTCCCGGACGATACAATACAGGCCTTACAGGCCAACGCCTAGGCATGCTGAGTATCAAATTATCAATCTGATCTTGGACTTGGACGCCGCAGGCGTGCCCCTGACCCCATCACACAAGGTGACGCTACAGTGGTTTTAGTACACACCTACGGAAAGTCAATCTGATCTTGGGGAATATTACACCACTCATCAAGCAATGAACTCTAAAGTTCCGGTTGACAGGTGGGAGGGGGTTGACGGGCTGCAATTCGTCGGCCAAGCATATCCCACGCATGCTCTATTGGATTCAAGTCCGGTGAGTATGCTGGACAATCCATACGGGGGATATCCTCCAATTGAAAGCATTCGTCTACAATGTTTGCACGTTTGTCTACAATGTCTACAATGTTTGAGGACGGGCGTTGCCATCCATAAACAGAAATTCAGCACCCATGGCGCCCCGAAACAAATGTACATGTTGTTCCAGAATGACATCCCGATAGATGTGGCCTGTCATCGTTACACTCTGAACATGCAGGTCAGTTCTGGAACGAAGAATATTTCCTCCCCAAACGAGCCATCCTGCACCACCGTAACGGTGTCGTTCAATGGTATTCTCTTGGTGGTAACGGGTACCTGGCGCTCTCCATATGAAAGTCCGGCGAGAATCAGACTGCAAACTAAACCTGGACTCGTCGGAAAACATCACACAAGACCACTGTTGCGGTTTCCACAATGCATGCTCTCTATTCCAGGTTAATCGCAGGCGACAGTGAGTTGCGGTAAGTGGAACACATCTTACAGGCCTACGAGCATATAGACCAATGTGCACTAACCGTCTGTACACGGTCTGCCTTGAAACTGTCGTACCGGTAGCTAACGAGATAGGTCTGATGCTGTGCTCCGTCTGTTTCTTTTGGCAGTAACTGCTAAATACCGGTCCTCATTTGGCGTTGTAACTCGGGGGGGGGCCTGTGCTGTAACATCTACTCACATTACCATCATCTTGGAATCGTTGCCAAAGCCTGGAGATGACACTCTGGGCGATTCCAAGTTCCTCGGATACTTCCAGCTGGGTACGTCCACATTCCAGTCGTCCGATAATTCTACCACGTAAAAAATCATCCAAATGCTTCCTTTGTGCCATAACTATGCGGTTATTGCACTGAAAGGCTTTTAAAGCACTTGTGAACAATTTTATTTCTTTGCCACAATTCCTTATATACCCCTCTCTTACACTCTCGTCATTGCGACGTACTATCCGCCCCATCTGGTGGTTTCCTGTAATGTGCATATTCTTCATGTGTGATAATTCTAAAGGTGAAATTTTTATTTGAGAGTTCAATCTCTGTGTGATTCTGAATTATCCTTATTTTATGGACATGAGTGTATTTCGTACACTAGTGTGCAAAACTTAAGCAATAATGTAAAAATTTAGCAGATAGCCATGAGATTGCACAAAAGGAGGTCTGGAGATCAGTACAATGAACACGTAAGTCAGTAGAAACGTCATGCATATGCAAATATCAGGAACGAAACGTCGGAGGCGACGTGAGCGTACGCAAAATGCGTGATTTCGGCGCCCGCAGCTCAACAGTAGAATAAAAGGAAGGACGAAGACGCAATTCAACATATTCGCTGCAAGTGCCAGTGAGTCAGTTCGTGAAATATGGATAGAAGAAATCACCTGGACAACTTCACACGTGGAAGAATGATCGGAAAGCTGTAGGAGGGGCGTACTGTCACCAGTGTAGCTGCAGAGTTCGCAATCTACAAAAGTGTCGTTTCGCGCGCTTGGAAAGCGTTTCAAACCAGCTGTTAGAAATTTTAGTAGTGGCCGCCCGAGGAAGACAACTGCAGGGGATGACCGATATATCGCCCTGCAGGCGAAAAGAGGCCGACAGGAGTCAGCAAGCGCCATTGCTCAATAACTCTGTACAGCAACGGGGCGACAAGTGTCGCGGTCACGCCTTCACAAAGTGGGCCTATTCGCCCGCCGTCCTGAACGCTGCCTCCCGTTGAAAGTTGGCCACCGACGCCACCGTTTACAGTGGTGCAGAGAGCACAAAAACTGGACAACGGATCGATGGAGTCTTGTCCTCTTTACGGATGAGAGTCGGTTCTGTATCAAAAGCGATTCTCGACGCGTTTTGATTTGGAGAGAGGTCGGGACCCGATTTTATCCCAGTAACCTCAAGTAAAGACACCGTTATGATGGTTCTGGAGTTCTTGTCTGCGGAGGCATTTTGCTGAACGGGCGAACTGAGCTCCACGTTTTCGACAGAGGGTCTGTAACGAGGGATCGCTATTGTGAGGAGGTACTCCTTCCCCATGTGCGTCTGTTCCGAGGCGCCATTGGTCCAGACTTCATTTTTATGAATTACAATGCACGGCCACATCGGACTCCTGCTGTTGTGGAACTACTGGAAAGTGAAGATATCACTCGAATGGATTTTCCAGCGTACTCCCCAGATTTAAATCCCATCGAACATGCGTGGGATGCTCTGGGGAGACGCATTGCAGCAGGCTTACATCCTCCGGAGAACACCCAACAACTCAAACAGATGCTGACTGAGGAATGGGCACTCCTACCGCAAGAAATGTTGCACCAGCTGGTTCTGAGTATGCGGAGACGGTGCGAAGCAACCATTGCAGTGAGGAGAGGGCATATCCCATATTAAGGAACATCCGCTTGTTGTTCTTCCTCTTGGATAGACAATCATAAATCACGATACTATGCGTTCAATAAAGCTTGTTTTTGTTTGATTCCATACCGTATGCATTGTATTCCGTTTTCGGCGTCGATGCTTTCGTCATCCTTTACGTACATAATACTCTCCCTCATTTCTGAATATCATGTCTCTCAGATGATTTCTCGTGGAGTTATGGCAAAAAACCCACCTGTTGCTTAAGTTTTGCACACCAATGTATTATTATAAGCCAAAACAATGTATTTCATTTAAAGCCAAAACAATGTATATCGTTTTAAGCCAAAACAAGTCAAAAATTGTAAAATTCATTGGGGATTTTATGAATTGTAGTAAATTCATTTTTTTTTTATATAAAACATATTCATTTGACAAATGGAATTGCAGTACAGATAAATTTCAGACCAAAAAAATATAAACAAATAAATCTAAATTCTGTTACAGACTAAAAAACACTCAGAAATAATTAATATTTTTTTATTTAGATAATTTAAATGTAAGAAATATTCCTGTTTGCGACATATTTCATTTTATTGCACTTAGCAAAATATTAATGTAATAAATCTAGTCTACATTTTCTTGAAAATTATTTCAAGCAATAGAGAAATAATTATAATATAAATTTCTGTAATATGATTAAATAAGTCTTTCAGTAACAACTTACTGCCCGTGTGAAAAGTCTTGTACCAAATGATTACCAAAACATGGCTAAGTGCAGTCTAGACGTTTTCTTTAAATTAATTATTTACAGAAAAATGTCATGACGTTTATTAACTTTTCATGTTTACTGGAAAGGAACAATTAGATGTGAATTTGAAGTTCTTGGACAATAACGAATATGAAACCGTCTAGACGTAACTACATAAATATTTATTTAATAAAAGATGCTATGCTTTTTAAATGTACATCTGTTTTATTTAAATTGAGATGGTGTAACTCTAAGAAAATATGAATGTAAATTACTTCACATAAAAATATAATATAGTTGCAAAATTTATATTATTAATTATTCATTAATTATATTACTCATCATCTACTTTATTATTTTACATCATTTATTTATTTATTTATTTATTAAAAAAAGGATGTTACTATAACAACAAGGTGCAGTAATGTCATTTAAATATAGGTTTGAAATGTAGATAATTGAACAATAATAAATAATTGTATGTCATTTTCAAACTCAATCATTAAAATTTTATTTCCATTTTAAACAAATTTCTAGTAATTTTATAGCTTTGTTTTTGATATAATCTTTCCATTTATAATTTACTATTAATGCTTAACCTATAGACTTGAGCGGGAATCGTTTCTTTATACGTTATTGTCTTTTTGTCTGGCTAGATGAGTTTTTATCGATATAAAATAAATAAAATGTAATTCATTGATAAATGACATTTATATTATTTTATTTATTTATTTCGCTTAAAAAATATCAAATGTAATATAGCACTCTTAGAAAAAAAAAAAGTATAGTATGGTTTATAGACATAACAGTATAAATATTTATTTAAAGAAATGTATAATTGTTTTATGAGGTCTGATGGCCGAGTGACTAGAGCTCTGGCGCTCGTTGCCACAGCTTTCGAGTCCCGGCGGTGCCATGAATATTTGTAGTGATTCGGAATCCACTTTAAACAGTAGGTCTCGGTCGAATGAGACTGTAGAGCGTTGGGTATGAGGCTGACAAACTTAATCCATAAAAAGAAAAACATCTCCTGTCTAGAAATCTGCCAATAGGTAGACGGCCTTGGCCCACAAAGGCGCTGTTGAGCCATTGATGATGATAACTGTTTTATATGCCCTACTCTTGGTTCAGTGGCAACGTGCGCAGCTGGTGAGCATGAGGGCGGGGGTTCAATCCATGAAATGAAAACTGATTTTATTTATTACAAAAAAAAATGTGTTGCGTTAGTATTATTAATTTTACTACCTTTTATAACGATATGCATTTTATTGATTTTATTAATGGTATTAATTTAGTTTTTCAAATGGTATTAATAATTAGCATGGAAGATATATAGTAAATTCAGCGTTAGTGAGGGTGAGTATCTAAGGTAAACTGAACCCATATTTGGTACAAAAATTCCAGGTTTACATTTGAAAGTTTATACCTTCCTTTTCAAACCTGCTGGAAGAAAATTTTCTGGAATTCTGTTTCTTTCAATGAAGGATTTTCTGGCCAACAGATTTATAAAATTACTAATAAAAAAGATGGAATATAGTAACAGTTAATTTTCTTAAAAAATCTTACCCTTAATCTTATTTAATTAATTAAAATAATTTTGCAAGTACTTTTAATTGACATAGAAACTATACCTTACAAACTATACCTTATTCAAGCTATGGTTTTTTTTATTGTATATCTTTGTATACAATATCAATACAAAAGCATAGTTTGAATATGGTGTAGTTTGTAAACGAGTGTTATGTCAATAAAAGTACTTGCAAAATTACTTTTATGTATTATTATATTACTAAAGTAAAATAAACAATTTGAAAATTGTTATCGCAATTTGAATTTTTTTTAGCTTTATTAATTTTAATCATTTTCAAGAAACAAAAAGGAAATTTGTTACATTTCTTTTAGTAAAATTATTCTCTTTGAACAATTAATTAACAAAGTAGAAAATTAAGTAGTACCGTAATAATCATTAGCAGTAATTAGAGAGAATAGAAAGTATCTTTTCAAATGAATTTTTTTAAACAAAAAGGATATTTTGTACTATAAACGTTTTGCTTTGAAAGCTTTCACTTTACTTTATTATTTAATTTCTAGAATCTAAAATAAAATATACAAAAAAATATGTTTAATTCACAACAAAATTGATTAATAAACAAAATGTTTGCAATGATTAAATATTATTTTGATGTTCAGAAATTAATATATAGAAACAATTTTCACCGCTTTTGATTAAAAATTAATCTTTTATTTTTTCAGCATCTCCTGAAAATGAAGTTTGATTCACTTTAATTGATTTTTAATTAGAAGCAATTAAAATGATATCTTAATATTTACCGATAATATTTTTTATTATCATTTTTTTTTTCGAAAAAGAAATATTTTCTAATCCCCTAATATTCAATGTATAAGTGAACGATTAGTAGAACTTTATAACGAACAAGAGAATCATTAAAAGAGAATAATTTCTTCACTAACGAAACATAGCATTTTTTACTGAATATTTAAAGGCAACGTTCTATATTCTATACAACACACATCCATGAGTTTGTATTCACATAGAACGTCATACTTTAGCAAATATCATTACTAACATAATTTTCGCACGGAAAGCAAGCTAATTAATATTTATTCGCTCTTAATAGAGTGTTTTTGCTTGCAATTAGAGCCTCAAAAATTCATGCAAATGTTACACTTAATATTCAAAGCATGCTCGTGTCTATGCGATAAATATTAATTGAGTTTAGCATTCCCCTCAATTTTCTCGCCGTTTTGCAAGCACATGAAAATTAAAATATTGCAGAAATCATTTATGGCATGCAAATGTTTCGGGTCCAATAACACTAATGTGGTACAGGACAAAATATGTTCCTTTAAATTGAGTTGATAATTCATCGATAAGGACATTTAAATTGTCCTTACCACTGAAGCTTATTTGTGCGAGAGAAAAATCGTGCAACCACAAACCACGCTGTCTTTCACTTACCACTGTGTCCAAAAAGTAAGACCCATTTTCAATTTAATTTTCCCGGGAATATGGAATTTCAATTTTTTTTTCTTTTTTAAGTTGCTGGCACTGTCCTTGATATCTGTGTGAAATTTTATGCCAAAATATTCATGAGTGCTTGAGTTACGCTGGGCTCTGTGAGACGCTAAAAGTGATTCCGGCGGTTTTTGAAATGTCTGAATTCATTGAGCAAAGAACTTTCATTTAATTTTGTTTGCGGAAACACATAGAATGTTACAGAAGGCATTCGGTGAACATTCCTATATCGGAGAAATGTTTAGAAGAGGTATAAACAGTTCAAAGAAGGCAGAGAACGCGTTGAAGACATCAACCTCAACCGACGAAGCTCACGTCCATTTGCCAGGCTTCGAATCAAGTTCCCTCAGCTCAGAAACCTAATGAGTCATCTTTCAATCCAACCCATGCCGTTTCATAATGGAAATTGAAAAAAAAAATTTCCATTATTCTTTTCAGGTGATTACTAGTAATCACCAACAATAGAAATAGGGGGTTATTTCTATCAGTATGAAGGGTAGTCATACCACTTCATCATAAGTCATTTAATCAACAAACTGATAAAAAAAGAATATGTTACCAAACTCAAAAACTTCTTTCAATTTGAAGTTGATAACAGTTCCGGTTTTTTTTCAATAAAGTAATTTAAGAAGCATTATTTTCTTGATTATCAGTTGATTTGCTGAATTTATATCACTATGTCAGTAATGATGTTGTTCAAACCAATTACAGACCACTTTATCCGCCGTTTGACAGCAGTCTCAAATAGTATTATTCGAAACCATGGTTTCTTCAAATTTCTTAGGTTTATTTGTTCATTCTCAAATTCTTTGATTCTTCTAGGTTTATTAACAACAGCAAATTATCCATTCTTCGCATGATATGTTTTAAGGTGAATAGAAAATTATCTGACTTTTTCTGTTTTGCGTTATATACAATCTCTTGATTCATCATCATTATTTTTTACTAATGACAAAGTTAATGTTTCAATAGTTGTATGTGATGTTTCCGTAAATTTATAAATAAAAATAATATCAGTTAAATATAATAAAATAATATCTAATAACAAAAAAAAACTGCTTTTTCCGGTAGATGGCAAATTTAAATTTACTACATGTGCTTTTGAACAAAATTGCATTCGTAGTCATTATACATTTGCAGATGATATTTATATCTAGTATGCAGAGTATACGAATATTTACCAGAAAATACTACAGAAAAAAAGAAGGAATTTTTAAAGAAAAGTTATTTATCTTCACACAGATTAATGTAAATTAAATATTGCTTTAATTTAAATTTAAATTTATTTAAAAATTATTTTATGGTAACTAGAGTTTAATATCTTACTATTAATTGTTGTTTTAAATTATTGATTAAAAAATTTAGATTATCGAATATAATGAACATTGTATTATGTTCGATACTTTTTAATGAACGTCTTCTAGAAATATTCTTCGAAACTAAATAAATTGTTACATAAATAGACGAGAAATTATTGCAGGTAAACAAATTTTAAACAGAAGACAATGATGTTGTGTAAATAATTCGACTTACGTGAGATATTAAATAATACTGTAAGGACCTGACAGATATAACGATGTTATGTATGTAATTTGACATCGTGTGGTGGAAAATAATACTGTACAGAATGTTAACCTTTTCGCATAAGCAGTTGTCCGCTTATACGTACGTCAGTCATGACAAGAATGCATTTTCTCAACAGAAACTTACCCTTCGGCAATATTGAACGAACATCCTTAGCAATGGCATGCAATGGTTGACATCTTCCTGCAGTGGAGGACTTTCCACCCTACGTATTTACCACTTTATCGCTCTAGAGATGTATCGGAATTTGAATTGGTTCCTCTAAATTGGATACCCAACTTGATATCTATCAGATGCATTTCACCATTGTCACTACGGCTATCTTGTTTCTTTCGTTCGGTCGTTCTATTTTTCAATCCCTTCTATTAGTTCACACTCTCCCTATATATATCTTGTTCAAATTTTCAATCGTTCATAAAATACATTTTATCCATCTACTCAAGTTCAAATACAATTTTTCAACTTGTAGTGGATGACACTTGAAGTTAATACATTTTTTTCGAATATTAATTCATTAATTAAATTTAAATAATTCATTTTAGTTTTTTTTTAGATTTTAGTTGCATCTATTTACCAATAGATGGCGCCAGATGTGACAGGAAACTTTCAACTTTATTTGTAAAGGACTTTTCTGCAATAGAGTGAGAAAAAAAGTAGTAATTGACTTTAAAAAAATTTTTTTATATTGCTTGTTCTCGGTAGCAGCAGCTTTCTGGTGATCCAAGAAGTATTGATCAATCCATTCAAACATTTATGGAATCTTCATTTATTTACCAACAATATTTAAAAATATACTATACAGTTCATCTGGAAGGCAACAGCACATCTGGAACACAACTACTCGTCTCCAAGGCAACAGCGCAACTGTGAATCGGTTCCAACCGGTTTTTATAAGGCTACCACTTGACGCGAACTAAAGCATACAAATTCCAACATCCGTAGCATAAAGGCCCATAATCCCCGGAAATCATTCTTCACAAAATAATTTTTTTTTTTAAAACTTGTAAAAATTGCTTTTTAAAGTTTAAAAAGCAATTTTAAATAACAATAATAATATTTTAAAGCAAAGCAAGAAGCAATTTTGTAACAATTACTTTTTAAAAGCAATGAGAAAGCTTAAGAACATTTTTTTTCTCTCTTTTAGAACATTATGTTCATATCAACTTTAGCAACCGTAAGACACGTGCTAAAGATTTTAAAAAATTTACCCCATTTTAAACTAAACATTTCACTACACATTTGTTAATCATTTTAGTATAAAAACTCAGCAATTCTTTTAGTGTAAATAATAATAATTATGATATAATAAGTAATAATTCTTTTAGTGTAAAATTAAAGAACTTAGGGCGTAGTAATATAAACATAATAATGCAATGCACGGGATCTTTTTTTTACACGAACGCTTCTTATAAGGAGTCTCTATTGACTCAGTATAAACAATAAATAAAGCAAAAAGAGAAAAGAAATGCAATGCAAAAGAATAATTTTTCCTGGTGCAACTTTACATTCATATCAACATGAATTGTCCATAAACATTGAATGTCTACTTCTTAACCATGAACAGGTTTAGAAAGGCGTGTGCTAGAAAAAGATTAATCTGATAAGGTTGACACCACAATAAGAAATCAAACAGCATAAACGTAAAACCACACCCCACCGAAATCATTCCTCAAGAAAATATTTATTTTTAGAAAGCACTGAGAGAAGTTAATTACAAATTTTCTGTTTTGCAGCACTACATTTACATCTACCTAAGCAATCCCCCAATAAGCAATAACACGTTATATGTCAGTAATCCGAGTCTTTGTTACAGCCAGAATGTATATAAGTGCATATCGGAGGAAACATTTTACAGGTAAAGTGAAAAAATAATTAAACATTTTGCCATAGATTGCAACATCATATTTGCGTCATCTTAAGCAATCGTTAAATTTCGTATTCTGTATTTTTATTTTAAGCAGATGTATATAAGTGTCTAGCGCAGAAAACATTGAACAGATAAGGTGATAAAAAAGAGTTTAACATTTTGCCATAGATTAAAAAGTCCGTATTCTGATGAAATACTTCTCCGCGAAATATTTATAATTGTAGAACACTCAGATAATTGAATAACAATTCTTTTCTTTTCTGAAACATCACATTTACATTAACCTAAGCAATCGTTAAATAACAGTATTCTGTGTCTTTATTATAAGCGGATGTATATAGCACAGAAAACACTGAATAGGTAAGGTGAAAAAAAGAAGGTTTGATTTTTTTTTTCTTCTTTTATTCAAGCGTAAGAAATGTAGCTAACATTAACTAATAAGGGTAACTTCCATGCTTTGTTACCAGTTAGCATCTTATGATTTTCAATATTAAAAAAATCTCCATTGCAGCCTATGAGTTTCAACCGTCTGTAAGTAGTACTCTGTGGAGTCGATCATCTGACATTAATTGAAGAAGGGCAAACACTATTTCTATCCACTGATCGTGGATTGTGGATCAAACATAAGGAAACATCTCTTGAAATTCTTTGCATTCCTATAAAAGAAAATATCTAAAAAACTTCGAAAATTTTGCTACAATTTTCATCGTCATATTTATGTGAATTGGTATTTTCTACTGTAACAACAATTAGGTGTCAAATTAGGGGAAATCTACAATGTATTGAAGAGAAAATGACAATTAGCCATCAAAATATATTCCCGAACTTTGAAGAAATCGCTAGGACACTTCAAGTTCATGTTTCTCATAAACACAAGAATAAATAAATTTAAGTTGTGCCTCAATTTGTTTTTATTGCATTATTATGCCTGCAATATTTGACTTAACTGTTATAACATCAGGGGCTTGATGGCCGACTGGCGCTCAGTACCACAGGTTACGGGTTCGAGTCCTAGTGGTGCCATGGACGTTTGTATTGGTTCGGAATCCACTTTAAACCGTAGGTCCCGGTCTAGCATGATCGCAGAACGTTTCGGGGGCATTGTCACTCGGTGTCCGTAGCTTATCTCCAAGCTATACGCACCTCCTAGGTAGTGCTAAGTGAGTAACGTCGGTGCGGCGCTTGCCTCAAGTCATCCAAGACAACTGACTAAGCGTTTGCCAGCTGCATTAGAAAAAAACTATCATAACATAGCGCCTATTACAATACGTTAATTATTATAACATGTTTGACTTAACTATTATATTACAGGCGCGTTATATTGGCGCCATATAGTGCGTCTATAATCATTTATAGGATCACCTGGACTTCAAAAAAGGCGAAAACCACAGGCACAATAAATCCCTTAATACAAGCACCGCATTATTTTAAAACACTCCTTTTAATGAAATACTATTACTATTACTACCTTTTACGTCCATAATTGTAGGAATTAATAGTTTCTATTCTCACCACAAATAAGTGTAAAATGAGGGAAAATGTTCAATGTATTGACGAGAAAATTAGGGTTTTCCATTCAAATATATCCCCGGACATTGAAGAAATCGCTAGGACACTTCAAGCTGATATTCTCATAAAAACAAGAATAAATAAACTTAAGTTGTGTTTAATTTTTGTTTTTATCGCATTATTTTTTCTGTAAAAGTTGACTTATCTATTATAACATAGCACCTATTAAAATATTACATTAAGAATTTTAACTGACATTAACTAACTATTGTAACTGATATTATTTGACTTAACTAATATATTATAGGTGCATTATATTGGCACCATATAATATCACCTATAAATATTTGTGGGATCTCACAGACTTCAAAAGGTTTGAGAACCACTGGTACAATAAAACCCTTAATACAAGTAACGCATTATTTTAATATCCCCCCTTTAATGAAATACAATTAATGCCTTATAAGCGTCTACTCCATCCCTGAAACTTCACATGCATTTCAGTCTAAACAATCGACAAGCGTCAAGTGTCTTATCCTTCATTATAAGCAGATTTACGCACGCGTATGAAGAAGAAGAAAAATCCTACACAGGTAAGAGGCAGCTGTGATAAATTACTGCACAATCTCCGTTCAAAGGCGCTGTCAAAAATGTTTGTACAGCGTCATCACATCCAGCCGACATCCAGGCCTCATTCATCAGATGGGGGAACAGTAAGCAAAGCCAATCTGGCTCATTACCGTGGCACCCGAACACACGCGAGCGATGACATTAAATCTCTCTTAACAAACTCGGCCGAAATTTATGACGCCATTACCCTGTTTTCCAGCGAGAACAGAGCTCCAATAACTCATATCTGTTCGGTCGGGTTATTCGGTCTCATGTATCGCAGACGTGGTTTCCATAAAGATGTAATTTGAGTGTCGGCGGTTAATTTGGCTCCATCTGAAGTGGCTTTACAAATGGACTTTCGGTAACACCGGGTTACTTTATTGAGTGTAATGTAATATCGTTGTAATTCATCATTGCGGGAGCGTGACTGGCAACTCAGTCGAGGTTTCGATCGAAAATGAAATATTTTCCGCTGACTATCGCGTGGTAGGGTTTTCCTCTTGGTCACGACATACCACATCGTGAGGTTGCACTTTGGTCTTCTTTCCTTTTTTTCCCCCAACTCTCTTTGGGGAAAAGTAAAGTTGATACGGGTTCGCATGTTTTAGCGTGTTGACCACATCGACTTGCATTTTGTGAATATATTCGTTGGTGACGTAGAGCGAATATTTAAAGTGCTTAAACGAGTTAACTTTTAAATAGAGAGGTCGGTACAATATTTATTTAAAAGAGTTAGTAAACATTCACAGGAATTTAATAATTTTAATTTTAGAATTTAATTTTTGACAAAAAAAATAAAACATGAAGTGTGATCATATATTTAAAAAATATATCCACTATTTATATAAACATATAGAAAAATCTCGGCATGATGGGCTTGAATTAGCCGAATGGTTAGCTCTCTAGCGCTCTTTACCACAGGTTTCGGGTTCGAGTCCTGGTGGTGGTTTTATAGTGGTTCGGAATCCACTTCAAACCGTAGGCCCGATCTAGCATGATCGCAGAACGTTACGGGGGTAGTGTTGAGTGAGTAACGTCGGTGCAGCGCTTACCTTAAGGCATCAAATACAACTGTCTAAGTGTTTACTATCTGCATTAGAAAAAAACCTATTATAACATAGCCCCTATTACAGCATTACGTTAACTATTATAGCATGTTTCACTTAACTATTATATTATAGGAGCGTTATATTGGCACCATATAAAGCACCTATAATTATTTGTAGGATAACCCCGACTTCAAAAAGTGTGAGAACCAATGGCACAATAAAATCTTTAATACAAGTAAGGCATTATTTTAATACACTCCTTTTAATGAAATACCATTACTATTACTACCTTTTAAGCCCATATTTGTGGGAATTAATATTTTCTCTTCTCACCACAATTAAGTCTAAAAGGAGGAGAAATCTAGTAACAGAAAATATGAGTTTTCCATTCAAATATATCCCCGAACATTGAAGAAATCGCTGGGACACTTCAGGTTCATATTCCTTATAAACACAAGAATAAATAATCTTGTTGTGTTTCATTTTGTTTTTTATTACACTACATTCTCTGCAATATTTGTCGTAACTATTATAACATAGCGCCTATAAAACATAGCGTTAACTATTATAACGGATTTGATTTAACTATTATAACATATTTGACTTAACTAAACTCATGTTTGTGAAAATTGCAACACCATGAAGGAATCGTCATAATTGAATGAAATTTAATACACAGTTGAGTGGTAGTGGTACAAATAAATGATTAAATGTTCAAAGCAAACAAACAATAACAAGAGATCGGAATCAGTATCTTGTGTAGCCACCACGCGCCGCAATAAGTGCTGCTAAACGACGTGGCATGGAGTCAAACAAATTTTGAATGTCTGCCTGAGGAAGAGCATTCCATATTGTTTGTATGCGCACCCAAAGTTCGTCTGCAAAAGCAACAGGACGAGGATCGCGAGCGAGACGCCGACCAACGAAATCCCACACATGTTCAATCGGCGACATATCCGGGGAATACGCAGGCCAAGGAAGAAGCTGTACCTGCCGCGTTGCAAAGAAGAATTGAACAGTCCTAGCGATATGAAGGTGGGCATTGTCCTGTTGAAATACAGCGCCTGGCAAGCTTTGAAGGAAGGGAACAACTTGGGGCTGTAGAACTTCACTGGTGTACCGGTTGCTGTTCAGATTGCCCACAATTCTTAGCAATTGAGATCGTCCATGATATGCTATGGCACCCCAGACCATAACTCCGGGTGTTTGTCCACTGTGGTGTTCGATAATGCACTCCGGAAGGTGGCGTTCACCGGCATAGCGTCTGATACGAATGAGGCCATCATGGTACCACAAATTAAAGCGGGATTCGTCAGAAAACACGACATGCTGCCAATCAGCACGCCAGTCTCTATGCTGAGCTGCACACTGTAGCCGCAGGCGGCGATGGTTTAGCGCGAGAGGGATTCTGTATAAAGGAGTCCTTGCGCGCAATCCACGCTGCAGCAGACTTCTACGAATTGATGAAGCACACAATGAAACACCTGTAGCTATTGACCACTGTGCTGCCAATTGTCTAGAGGAAGCTGTACGGTCCGTCAGCGCCATGCGGACCAGGTATCTATCATCACGAGCTGACGTCACATTTCGGGGTCCACTCCCGGATTTCCGAGTTGTCCGACACTCGTCCGTTCACTGCTTAAAAAGACGCATCACTCTGCTGCCGTTACGCTGCACACGAGCGGTTACTGCACAATAAGACAATCCAGCTTCACTAAGGCCGATGATTCTTCCCCGTTCAAACTCTGTAAGTTGTTCAAATGTCGCTTTCTTTCGTCGAAGAGGCATAAGTAACGATTGAGCTAACGTTTACCACAAGCAGATAACCACCGATAACCATACACGCCTCGCTACAGCCGTCTATTTATTCGGATCCATCCACCGTTCAGAGGGCGCTGTTCAGCATACGCATGCGCTACGGACTTGAAATTCTAATCATTTGCATATCATGCGCTAATTTGCATTTCCTGAAAATTTCACCTCACTCGCGTAAGTCCTTCATGGTGTTGCAATTTTCACAAACATGAGTTTATTATATTGGCGCCATATAATGCGCCTATAATCATTTATAGGATCACCTTCAGAACCACTGGCACAATCAAACCCTTAATACAAGTAATGCATTATTTTAATACGCCACTTTTAATGAAATACTTATAATGCCTTATACACTTCATCTCCTTGCTCCATCCATCTATAATTCATCATTGCGGGAGCGTGAGTGGCAGCTCAGTCGAGGTTTCGATCTAAAATGAAATATTTCCCGCTGACTATCGCGTGGTAGGGTTTTCCGCTTGGTCACGACATACCACATCGTCAGGCTGCACTTTGGGCTTCTTTCTTTCTTTCCCCCACCCCCCAACACTCTTTGGGGAAGAGTAAAGTTGATACGGGTTCGCATGTTTTAGCGTCTTGACCACATCGACTTGCGTTCCGTGAATATGTTCATTGGCGATGTACAGCGAATATTTAAGGTGCTTAAACGAGTTAACTTTTAAATAGAGCAGTTGGTACAATATTTATTTTAAAGAGTTATAAATAATTTAAAGGTTTTAAAGGCCTTATAAGCGTCTTCTCCTTTCGCAACTTTACATTCCCTTCAGCCTGAGCAATCGACAAGCATCAAGATGTGATAAATTACTGCACAATCTCCGTTCAAAAGCGTTGTCAAAAATGTTTGTACAGCGTCAGCAACATCCAGAGCTCATTCATCAGATCGGGGCACAGTAAGCAAGCCCATCTAGCTCATTACCGTGGCACCCGAACACAGGCGAGCGATGACATTAATTCTTTCTTAACAAACTCGGCCGAAATTTATGACGCCATCAGCCGCTTTTCCAGCTAGAACAGAGCTCCAATAACTCATATCTGAAGGTCGGGTTATTCGGTTTCATTCTGTCGCAGATGTGGTTTCCATAAACATGTAATTTGAGTGTTGGCGGTTAATTTGGCTCCATCTGAAGTGGCTTTACAAATGGACGTTCGGTAACACCAGGTTACTTTATTGGGTGTAATAAAATATCGCTGTAATTCATCTTTACGGGAGTGTGACTGCCTGCTTGCAACTATCGCGTGGTAGGGTTTTTCGCTTGGTCACGACATGCCACATCGTCAGGCTGCACTTTTGGCTTCTTTCCTTTTTTCTCCCCAACGCTCTTTGGGGAACAGTAAACTTGATACGGGTTCGCATGTTTTGGCGTGTTGACCCCATCCAGTTGCGTTTTGTGAATAGATTCATGGGCGACGTACAGCGAATATTTAAAGGGCTTAAACGTGTTACCTTTATAATAGATGGTTGGTACAATATTTATTTAACAGAGTTAGTAAAAATTTACAGGCTTGTAGACAGTTTAGGATTTAATTTTTTGACAAAAATAATCAAACATGAAGTGTGATGGGTTTTTTTTTTAAATATGTCTTCTCTGTATGTGTTACATTTATTTTTCACTACTTCTTTAATTATATAATGCGCCCTAATGAGAAATTGGCTAGCCTTCTTGCCATGGAAAGCTACAGATTCGAATCCTAGCTGTGGCATGGATGCTTGTGAGTGGTTCGGAATCCACTTTAAACAGTAGGTGATGGTCTCACAGGTTCGTAGAGATTGGCGGGGGTATTGTTACACCGCCTCCATTGCTTATCTTTAAGCTACACGCACTTCCTGGGTTGTGCTAAGTGAGTAAAGTCGGAGCAGCGCTTGCCTTAAGGCATCAAAGACAACTGTCTAAGTGTTTGCCAGCTGCATTTGAAAAAAAACTATTATAACATAGCAATTATTACAACACTACGTTAACTGTTATAACAAAGCACCTATTACAACATTACGTTAACTGCTATAACACAGAACCTATTACAACTTTACGTTAACAGTGATAAAATAGAACCTATTACAACATTACGTTAACTATTATAACATGTTTAGCTTGACTATTATATTACAGTCGTATTATATTGGCACCATATAATGCGTCTACCATTATTTTTAGGATCTCCTGGAACCACTGGCACAATAAAACCATTAATACAAGTAACGCATTATTTTAATGCCTCCCTTTAATAAAATACTTTTAATGCCTTATAAGTTTCTATTCTTTTCGCAACTTTACATTCCCTTAATCCTAAGCAATCGACAAGCGTCAAGTGTCCGATCCTTCATTATAAGCAAATATACGCATGCGTATGAAGAAGAAAAAAAAATTCCACACAGGTAACAGGCAGATGGGATAAATTACTGCACAATGTCCGCTCAAAAGCGCTGTCAAAAATGTTTGTACAGTATCAGCCGACATGCAGGCCTCATTCATCAGATGGGGGCACATTAAGCAAAGCCAATCAAGCTCATTACTGTGGCACCCAAACACAGGCGAGCGATGACATTAGATCTTCCTTAACAAACTCGGCCGAAATTTATGACGCCATTAGCCATTTTTCCAGCGAGAACAGAGCTCTTCCAATAACTCATAGCTGCCGGTCGGCTTTTTCGGTTTCATGTCTCGCAGACGTGGTCTCCATAAAGATGTAATTTGATGGCTCCATCTGAAGTGGCTTTACAAGTGGACTTTCGGTAACACCTGGTTACTTTATTGGGTGTAATGTGATATCGTTGTAATTCATCTTTACGGCAGCCGGACTGCCCGCTGGAAACTCAATCGAGGTTTCGATCGAAAATGAAATATTTCTCGCTGGACTATCGCGTGGTAGGGTTTTCCGCTTGGTCACGACATACCACATCGTGAGGCTGCACTTTGGGCTTCTTTCTTTCTTTTTTTCCCAACGCTCTTTGGGGAACAGTCAAGTTGATACGGGTTCGCATGTTTTGGCGTGTTGACCGCATCGACTTGCGTTCTGTGAAGAGATTCATTGGCGACGTAGAGCGAATATTTAAAGTACTTAAACGAGTTAACTTTTAAATATGGGGGTTGGTACAATATTTATTTAAAAGAGTTGATAAAACTTTACAGGCTTGTCGAAAGTTCAGCATTTAATTTTTTGATAAAAATATAATCACACAGGAAGTGTAATGATATTTTTTTTTTAATTTGTCTTCTCTGTATGTGATAAATTTATTTAACATTACTTGTTTAATTATATAGTGCGGCGTAATGACCAACCTTCTT
This sequence comes from Caerostris darwini, assembly GCA_021605075.1. Classification (NCBI taxonomy): domain Eukaryota; kingdom Metazoa; phylum Arthropoda; class Arachnida; order Araneae; family Araneidae; genus Caerostris; species Caerostris darwini. The sequence continues at coordinate 19,931 of BPLQ01000162.1, forward strand.
GCCTTTGAAAGCTAGAGATTCGAATCCTAGCGGTGGCATGGATGCTTGTGAGTACTTCGGAATCCACTTTAAACAGTAGGTGACGGTCTAACAGGATCGTAGAGCGTTGCGGGTCTATTTTTACTCCGCCTCCGTAGCTTATTTTCAAGCTACACTCACCTCCTGGGAAGTGCTAAGTGAGTAATGTCGGTGCAGCGTTTGCCTTAAGGTATCAGTCAATATATCACGTCTTATATCAAATTCAATAAAATGTCTAAGTGTTTGCTAGCTACATTAGAAAAAAAACTATTATAACATAGCGCCTATTACAACACTACGTTAACTATAATAACATGTTTGACTTAACTATTATATTAATGTATGGCACCATATAATGGCTATAATTATTTATAGGATCACCCCGACTTCAAAACGTTTGGGAACCACTGGCACAATAAAATCCTTAATACAAGTAACGCATTATTTTAATACGTTCCTTTTAATGAAATACTTTTGATGCCTTATAACCGTCTTCAACTTTCTCAACTTTACATTCCCTTCTGCCTAAGCAATCGACAAGCGTCAAGTACCCGATCCTTCATTTTAAGCAGATTTACGCTTACGTATGAAGAAGAAGAAAAAAATCCTACACAGGTAAGAGGCAGATGTGATAAATTACTGCACAATCTCCGCTCAAAGCGATGTCAAAAATGTTTGTACAGCGTCAGCACTTCCAGCCGACATCCAGGCCTCATTCATCAGATCGGGGAACAATAAGCAAAGCCAATCTGGCTCATTACCGTGGCACCCAAACACAGGCGAGCGATGACATTAAATCTTTCTTAACAAACTCAGCCAAAATTTATGACGCCATTACCCAGTTTTCCAGCGAGAACAGAGCTCCAATAACTCATATCTGTTCGGTCGGGTTATTCGGTTTCATGTCTCGCAGACGTGGTTTCCATAAAGATGTAATTTGAGTGTTGGCGGTTAATTTGGCTCCATCTGAAGTGGCTTTACAAATGACTTTCGGTAACACCGGGTTACTTTATTGGTTGTAATGTGATATCGTTGTAATTCATCTTTACGTTAGCGTGACTGGCAACTCAGTCGAGGTTTCGATCGAAAATGGAATATTTTCAGCTGAACTATCGCGTGGCGGGGTTTTCCGCTTGGTCACGACATACCACATCGTCAGGGTGCACTTTGTGCTTCTTTCTTTTTTTTTGCCCCCAACACTCTTTGGGGAAGAGTAAAGTGGATACGGGTTCGCATGTTTTAGCGTGTTGACCACATCGACTTGCGTTCTGTGAATATATTCATTGGCGACGTACAGCGAATATTTAAGGTGCTTAAACGAGTTAACTTTTAAATAGAGCGGTTGGTACAATATTTATTTTAAAGAGTTAGAAATAATTTAAAGGTTTTAGGATTTAACTTTTTGACAAAAAATCAAACATGAAGTGTGATGATATTAGAAATATGTAGTTTTCCCTTCCCCTTATTTACCCGAGCGAATATTGTATCTGTTAGTATAATCGCGAATGAATTTGTAAAAATATCCATGTGTTTACGTGTTAAATACACTGGTTTTTCAAAAATTTTAGGACAAAAAAAAATTCCTTTAAAAAGAATGTTATACGAATTAGAGTTCGTGTCATTTAAGGGGCCTAATGGCCCCTTAATTCGTGGCTAGCTCTCTGATACTCGATACCACACGTTTCGGGTTCGAGTCCTTGAGGTGCTATGGATGTTTGTAGTGGTTTGGAATACACTTTAAACCGTAGGTTTCGGTCTAACAGGATCGTAGAGCGTTGTGGGGGCATTGTTACTCAGCGTCAATAGCTTATCTTTAAGCTACGCGCACCTCTTAGGTAGTGAGTAATGCCGGTGCAGCGCTTGCCATAGGGCAACTATCTAAGTGTTTGCCAGCTGCATTAGACAAAAAACTATTATAACATAGCCCCTATTACAACATTACATTAACTTTTATAATATATGTGACTTAGCTATTACAGGCGCATTATATTGGCAACATATAATGTGCCTACAATTATTTATAAGATCACCTCGTCTTCAAAAAGTGTGAGAACCACTGACACAATAAAACCCTTAATACAAGTAACGCATTATTTTCATTTTAATGAAATGTTATTATTGCCTTATAAACGTCTTCTCCCTTTCGCAACTTTACATTCCGTCCACTTCTAATCTGATTTTTCGTTGATCCTGTTTCCTTGAACTTTTTTACAACACTTCTGACAATAAATAAACTTATATTGAACTGCACTCCTATAGCACGATAAGTTAAACCTTTCTTAGCCTAATAATCGTGTTTTTAACACTAACGTCCAACTCCTTCGATTTCGAGTCATTTTACTGCAGTAATCGCAAAATAATGCATAGACACTTTTGGAGTAGTTTTGCAGACGTTATACCGGTAGAGTTTCTTATCAGTCGAAACACGTGACTTCAATGTAACAAAATTTGCATAGCAATTAAAACTTTGCCAATACTTTTTTGACATGCAAATTTTCGTTTTTGAAAGAAAAAATCGTAGAATATGCAAATTAAAATAAAATTTTTACTATTTTTATATATCTAAGATATCTTGTATTTAATTACGACAGCTAAAATTGCATAACATTTTATTTATTTTTCAATATGAATAAATTAAGGCAATTGCCAATACTTTTTTTACCCACTGTATGTATGGTTTCCTTCTGCTTATTTACTTAAAAGAATACTGTATCTAATAGAACAATAGGGATTTAATTAGTAAAAATATCCGTGTGTTAAATACACTGGTTCAAAACAATTTAGAACAAATCAGAAAAATTGCGGTAAAAAGAATATGTTATACAAATTAGTGGAGTTCCTGTCATTTAAGGGCCAACTTTTGGTAACCAGCCACTCGGCCATCAGGCCGAGTGGCTGGTGCTCGGTACCACAGGTTTCTGGTTCGAGTCCTGGCGGTGCCATGGATGTTTGTAATGATTCCGAATACACTTTAAACTGTAGGTCTTGGTCTGTTTATCCCTCGTGCGCACAAGATGACCGTAGAGCGACAAACCAAACCTGTCATTATACAAGTTGCAGAAAACAGGGTTTAAAAGTGTCTGCACTTTCAGCAAATTGAAACTGGGGGATGAAATTTCTAAGTTATTTGATTTCTAAGATATGATTATTTGATTTCTCTTATTTGAAGAATACTGTATATTATATGATAAAAAAATCATTGTTTGAATTGAAGCGTGAATGTCTGATATAATAGCTACCATATAATATGAAGACTGAATACAAAACCTCTTGTGATTCATAGAGTATGGGATGCAGAATCAGCTTCTAGAAGGTACAATCGACAAAGACATAGCAATAACATACAAGTGACCTCTATTTGAAGCTAAGTGCAAGGAGATTCAAAACTACTATGTTAACCTCTATCATATCTTTTCTTACAGCAACCACTAAAGGCCCAATGTTCTGTCATCCGTGCTCAAAAGGTTTCAAGAAAGAGAGTTGTATCAGAAGTCTAAACTTATGTGTCCACCTAATGAAAGTTTTAATGGCCAACCCACACATCTCAACTGGAGGGAAATTAATGGAGGCAAGCACTCTTTACTAATAATTCCAGATTTTGTTTGCAATACAGTTACTCAGGCGGAAGCCCATTATTAGCTCAATCGTAATTATCAAAGAGGCATATTTGGTGTTTCAATATGTATGGGCAGATATGTGTTTGGATATGCATATCATCCCAAGATTCATTGTTACTGTTCAGTTGTATAGAGACGATATTCTTATTACAAATAGTTTATCAGATGTTCGTCATTTGCTCGTCAGTCTAATCGCTCATCTTAGCACATCAAACCATAACTCATTTACCAACAGCACCTACAAGAACAGTAATGACTCCGCCATCCTATAAGACGATCATCCTAAGCCGCATCGACCTCGTTGGTACTGAATGACTTTCATTATGAGATTATTGTGCGTGTAAATTGGCCATCACATTCTCTAGGTTTGAATCTAAGTGAGCATGTTCGGAATATTCAAGAAAGATATGTTTCTTTCCCAAATCTGCTATCTGGAAACCTTCAACGTCCTGAAACTGACTTGAAACAGCAATAGGTTTTTACTGCCTACTCAGTTAATGTGCGCCGAACTTTTGAACAAGGTACATTGAAGTATAGCTGCTAGAAGAGATCGTATTATATATTAAAGTTTATCATACTCCAGAACTCAGATACTATGATGTTTTTTAGGTATATTTACCTTATTCGTACTTGCACGACAGAAAGTAAGCTTAGTAGCTATAAATAAAAATTTGTCAGAATTTATATATATATAAAGAATGCAACACATTAATAAGAAATATTGAAATATTTCTTATAAATAAAATACAAAAAATAACCCTCAAAATATTTAAAAATTGTTTCATGAAACATTAAAATAGAAACTATGCAAACATGCTTGCATTGCCAATTCGTTTTGAATCTTGCAACTGTTGGAACTATACAGAAGTGTATTTTGTCTACTCCATGTTATCAGAATACGTTATGATATGTTGCACTATTATGTATAATCAGAATGCGTCGCTAGATGTGTCTTTGACTATGGATCCATTAGTCTAGCGATCAGAAGTCACATAGTTCATAATATCTTATAGGCCACTTCTTCTTGATAAAGCTATCCTCAATTTATTCTAATTACTTTACTTTTCATTTATTACTTTGCTTTCGAATTTTCCTAGACAAGTTTTTTATTAACAAATATTTTGTAGAGTCATTATAATTCAAACTTTTAAACTCCATCTGACATGATTAAAAACAATTAATTACGTAAAGTAATAAGATAAACAGTTAATGAAATATATTGCGTTTTCAAATTCTACATCAAATTCTCATTCTCATTAGTGCTCGTTTATTTCATTTTCATTCGTTTAATTAATTTGTTTTGCTAATGGGGAAAAGTTTCATTTGAAAAATTAATTTCACTGTCATGTTTCAATTGTTACATAACATGTTCTTTCTCTATTCTTTTTTTTTTTTTTTTCATTTCGAAAATTGTTTAGAATGCGTATTTATGTCATCTTTTCCATTAAGGAATTACAACTATTTGCGTCGAATTATGCCTTTATTTACTTCGAATGCATTCGACATTAATTCCTTTTGACAATATTTTCTTTGTTTCATAATTTCAGCAATTTGTGTTGGGTAAAATCCAAATGTTTCAAATTATAGATTAATTGCTGTTATTTGCGAATAAGTTTAATTTGATTAAGAAATGATAACCCAAGAAAGAATCTTTCATATTTAACTTACTGAATATTTCAAGCACGATTAGAATTTTATTCTCAACAACGTTCTTTGTTAAGTAAAACCTTCGATTTAAACAATGCAATGACATATTTTTTTCTTATTATTACAAGATGGATAATCATTTTAATTTAATAAATAAAATAAATATCAAGGGATAATATTCTAAAAGGAAGAGGACATTCCTTTTGTATTTAAAAGAAAGTTCCATTTTAACTCAATCAAAGATGTAGGAAAATACTTTTGTCCATTAATTATTTGCCTTATTTGATTCCACATATTAAATGCATACCCATTTTTCCACAAAATTGTCTTGATATAGTATAAGCAATTATGGAAATTTAACTGATTAATATTTTATATTATTTATTTGTAACCGCATATTATACCTACATTCTAATTTATTATTTATGTATTAAAAATATTCAACTTATTATATCTGCTTAAGAAGCTAAGTCCATCTGCATTCTGATTTATTATTATCTGTGCATTAAAAATATTCAACTTATTATTGTTTAAGAATCTAAGCCCACCTGCATTTGGATTTATTATTATTTGTGTATTAAAAATATTCAACTTACTATATCTGTTTAAGAACCTAATCCCACCTGCATTCTGATTTATTATTATGTATGTATTAAAAATATTCGACTTACTATATCTGTTTAAGAACCTAATCCCACCTACATTTTGATTTATTATTATCTATGTATTAAAAATATTCGACTTATATCTTCTTAAGAACCTAATCCCACCTGCATTCTGAGTTATTATTATCTATGTATTAAAAATATTCAACTTATTATATTTATTTAACATGTAAGCCCACCTGCATTCTGATTTATTATTATGTATGTATTAAAAATATTTGACTTACTATATCTAAGAACCTAATCCCACCTGCATTCTGATTTATTATTATCTATGTATTAAAAATATTCAACTTATTATATTTATTTAACATGTAAGCCCACCTGCCTTTTGATTTATTATTATGTATGTATTAAAAATATTCGACTTACTATATCTGTTTAAGAACCTAATCCCACCTGCATTCTGATTTATTATTATCTATGTATTAAAAATATTCGACTTATTATATCTGCTTAAGGCCTAAGCCCACCTGCATTCTAATGTATTAAATTGTAATTAATGTATATATTCTGTGTATTAAAAATATTAAAGAATTAAAAATCAATTTAACGAATAAGCAATGGGCCGACTACTTCTTCAAACTGCAATCAAATTCCCCATGCAAATTTAAATTGACAATTAGAATGATTAAAGATCATTTTAACAAATGCAGTGTGCAGACTGCTTCATTATTGAAATTAAATTCTTCGTGCACATTTAAAATGATTATTTTAGTGTTTAAAGAAGTTAAAATATCCCTTTAACGAATAAGCAGTGGTCAGACTAATTCTTCCTTACTGAAACCAAATTTCTCATGCAAATTTGAATTGACTAATAGAATTAAGATATCTTCGTTGAAAATATTTCGTCACTATTAAAATATTATTCATTTGATGATCCTTATATGTTTTATTAATGATTATGAATCAATTACTTGTGACCATTAATTAATTTCTTTTAGTGTATTATTAGTATTATTTCTCAATGTAGACTCAGTATAGTTTGAGAAATGATGTTCTCGGTATTTGATGTAAGAAAATGATTGGCCCACTAAACAGGATTTTAATATGAGATACATAGATAATCAATTTAATTTAATGCAAATGATCGTAAGTTTTCAAGTCATCACAGGTTTCAATTTATATTGCTAATTATACAGATTGAACACAAAGTCAGCACCTCGCAAATGCCACAAGATGCAATAAATGCTGCATGACGCAAATGTGTATAAATGCTGCACCTCGTTGAATTCCAGACGATCTCAGTCTTGTTGATACTTCGATTGCTATCGAATTTAGAGTGAATGTGTATGTTGTAATACGTGTGTTAATTGCAGTTAACGGTATTAAATATTTAAGTATTTCAATTGGAGGGTATTAAATATTGTATCATGGGTAAATTTTTAAGTGAGCGTAAGCCAACATTAGACAATAGCGAAGCATCAACAAGCACAAGAATGAGCGGGATTCAGAAAATAAAATCAAGAAAATATTCTGAGGAATACTCACATTTTTGTTTGCCAATACTGAAGTAAATGAAAAAAAATAAATTCTCCTGTGTCTCATTTGCTCAAAATATTTGGCAACATAGCATGAAACCTAATAAACTTAAACGATATTTGGAAACGCTTCATAGCTGGAAAGTTAACAAACACCGAAAATTTTTCGAATTAAAATTAAAAGCATATTAAAAGCAAAAATCATTTTTTAAAAACTGTCTGTAAATGAAAAAGCTTTATTTGCCTCTTACAAATTGTCATATAAAAGATAATGTAAACAGATGTAAAATGCCTCACACCGTTATAGAGAAACTTGTTTTGCCAGCTTCAGTTGAGAGTGTAGAAAATAAGTCTATAAATAAAGTTGCCAAACAATTATCCATAACTCTGTCAAATGATACTTTTGCCTGTCGAATTGGTGAGGCAGCTGAAGATGTACAATATCAGCTTTTCAGGAAGTTGCTTGATGAATAGTTTTCGATTCAATTTGACGAGGCGATAGATTGTAATAAAGATGATTTCATTGCATACGTTCGATTTTGTGATGCTATGTCACCAGAAGAACTACTTTTTTGCAATCAAGTAGAACTCAAAGTAACAGCACTTGCGTTATTTGTTACGTTATAGGGGAGCGAAGTGGATCCACCTCCCCGTGGTGCTCCCTGGTAACGTCACTTAAGACGGCCAAGAGGTCCACACATCTCCGCGGGTGTTCTCGAACACGTTCTATAGCGTGAACGTTGATGCCTTGAAGTACAACAAGCCCAGTTGAGGGCAGCCAAAGGTGGTGGGGGTATTGTACTTATTACATATCACCCTATCCGTGGAGCCGGATAAGGCGGAATCCTGGTGGCCCTGAGTTGGTTCTGTCTGCGCTTCTGGTCATTCAGCTTCCGTAAGCCTTCAGGCAGGTCGGTAAATCTTTACTGAATTTGTTATGTTACATAATTTTATAAAAGAGACAGACAGATGATGGAAAAATTACATCTTAATATGCAACGATGGCACTCGTTCAAAATATGGAAGAATTTGCGAAACAAAAATATCCACAATGTGTCTGAACACATTATATGACCCACAGAGAAGCTCTGGCTTCCAAATTAAATGAATTCATGTCTGAATATTGTAATACTAGGCTAGCGATTGTTGCAACCTGTAATGAATTTTATAAAAAATAGGACTCCTGAAATCAAGAATCTTTCATGCACTTTGTAAAGACATGGATGCAGTACATTCAGCGCTACTATTATATTGCGAGGCAAGATGATCCTCACATTGAGAAATTTTTGCGACGTTTATGAATTAAGAAATGAAATCATCGTTTTTCTAAAAGAGGAAAACCGACAGAAAGACAAGAACTTTCGAAATGGTTTACTTGTGATGAAATTGAGCTACTTAATCGATATATTTGGCAAATTAAATTTGAATCTTAAACTCTAAGGAGCAAATATACATATGTTGGATACGACTGATAAAGTTAGTGCCTTTGGTAGAAAATTGAAGTTGTGGAGCAGAAATTTAAAGAAAAAACACCTAAATACGTTTACAAATGTGTATTTATGTGTTAAAACTTACAAGGCTGGAAAATATCACCTGAAAGTTGTTTTTGTAACCTTTGAAAATCCTTTAGCCATGCTGTCAAATAATTTTAAAAACTTACTGACGACAACTCGTTATTAAGTTATGAGTAGGTTAGGGGTGCCTTTCAAAATACGCTCAAATGTCTGTCAATTGAGAAGAAGAAATCTTCATAAACTTCAGGACAAGTTGGAAAATCAAAAAGCAATTTAGGAATATATCCCTGTTTGAATTTTGGGCAGGGGTAAATGATGAATTAATAATGCTATCTGAAACACAATCTTGCAATTCGACAAGAATAAACAAATTTATCGATGTTTAGCAATACCGATCCACTGCAATGATAAAACCATAATCGATGCCTCCCTGTTGCTCTGTGTGTTACGTCCTCTGTATTCGATATTCTCGCAGCTTTGCGAGGAGTTCCGATTTGTCTCGATCATTCTGGAACGCCTGCATGACTGTGACACAAACCTGTATAAATGCTGCACCACGTTCAATTCCAGCCTGTCTCAGTCGAATCGATGCTTCTATCAGTACCAAATCCATCATGAATGTGCATGGTGTATTTCAGTGTAATTTATTAAACAGAATAATGGATAGATTTTTAAGTTGGCGCAAGTGAACTTTAGACTATGGTGAAGTAAAAAATGAAAAGAACATTTTAGGAATAAATCACTCTTTGAATTTTGGCAGTGATGTATGATTAGTTTTCTATACTGAGAACAAGATCATTTCGTATACTATCACCATTTTCAACATCCTACCTTTGTGAAACCGGATTTACAAGTTAGCTGCTTTGAAGACAAAATGTAGATCTCAGCTAAATATAGAAAAAGAATTCAGAGTATCTTTTTCTAATATTAAATCCTTCCTTTGAAACACATTGCTCTGCAAGGCAATCCCAAGGGAGTCACTAATTCAATTTAGTATTGATAAGTTAATTATAAGTATTATACAATCCTATTTATAAGTATTATATCATTGTAAATGTGTAGTTTGGCCATATGACTAGCACTCCATGAAGCATGTTTCGGGTTCGAATCCCGGATAATGTAATGGATCACCGAGAATCGAACAAGAAGGTTTGATGAAAAAGAAAAGAAAAAAGAAGATTTGAAAGTTGAAATTCAATGTTTTGTAGGGCTCGGAATCCACTTTAAACCGTAGGCGCCGTTCTAATTTGACTGAAGAGCATGGGGTGTAGTATTGACAACAATACCCCAGAAAGAATACAGTAAAAAGAACACATCTCCTGTCTCGAAATCTACCAGTAGGCAGACGGCCTTGGCCCACCATGGGGCTGTTGCACCAATGAAGAAGAAGAAATTTGTATTTTATATTTTATTATTTCAGACTGTATTTTGTTTTGCTTTCCTTTCAGTAAATTAATCAATTCAATCAATCTGTAATAACATTTTCTTTGATAATTTTTTTAATAATATTTTCGTGCAATCCCATTTAGCGTTATCTTGCCCCCCCCTCCCCCTACAGGGGCAGCCCAAACAGGTTAGGAATCGCTGTCTTACAGAGTATTCAAACAAACATATGTTTAAGTATAATAATTTTCGTACAATAAATTTTTATAATCAAGTCAAGACTTTCTGCTCACCTTGTATATTTCTCCCTCTTTTGAATCTAAAAGCGAATATCGTAATTCAGTAAAAAAAGCTTGTCATAATTAATCTGAAATTCATGAATTATAAACATCAACGAACTCAAATCCAAACATTATATTTATACTAAATAAGTAGGTGTGGATATAATAGAAATTGTTTTCAGCTATTTTTTATAAAAAATATATATAGTCTAGATTTTTTTACTTTATACTTTTATTTATTTGTGCATAAACGCTTGAAATATTTTTTTGGTAAATATTTACAAAAGTACTTGTAAACATCACACTTATTAAACTTCCCAACTTCATCAACCAGTTTTTTATTCATTTTCTGAGCATCACAATTTCAGTAACACCCACACTATCATTCCTTCGAAATAACGCCCACCACCTCTTTTGAAAGCAAACAGATCGAAACATTCAAAACCTTTATCATATAAAGGAGCACCTTATTATTCTGATTTCCGCTATTCGAAAGCAAAACTCCTACAGAAAATATTTTAAAGCAAAAAATGTATGTCTTTTCAAACATCAGACGTTTTTTTTTTGTAATGTATGACTCGGAAAGTGTGTTTTATTTCGTTTCAATTTTGCAATTCGTTTAAAGTTTCAAGCTTAAAATGCATAATTTTAATTATATCTAGAATTAATTTTAAACTGCACTTAACTTTCTATAGATTAATTTTAATTAGCATTATATTTTTTTCTTTATTTTATGCAATTTATATATCGCTCTGGCGCTCGGTGCCACAGGTTTCGGGTTCGAATCCCGGCGGTGCCATGGATGTTTGTAGTGGTTCGGAATCCACTTTAAGCCGTAGGTCCCGGTCTTCTATGACTGTAAGAGCGTCACGGAGCAAAAGTCAGGCTTCTACCTACGGGTGCTCCATCACAACAGAAGCTGCTTCCTTCCCCTTCAATCATGAGTCCATATGGGCTCGTGGGCTTGGCCAGCCAAGTGGGATAAGAAACAACAACAACAACAACAATGCAATTTATGATGGCAACATTTTATCAAAGATGAGCGTGTCATCTTTGCTTGGTAGCCATATTCTGAAGACTGAGTAGGAGAAGTTGATGTGTTTTCAATTCAAAGTCTTTGTAACTTTTTATTGTTTCTAAGGCATACTACTGTGCCCAAAAAATAAGCCCCATTTTTTTTCACAAACTCTTTTGAAAAAAAATGGGGCTTATTTTATGACAACGTTTTTTCCAATCCTCAATGCATGCTAAAAAGTCATCGGCAGGGATGGCCTTCAAAGCGCGCGGCGATCCATGTTGATCTCTTCTGTCGACTCAAAACTGTGTCCCCAGAGTGGACTTTTGAGTTTAGGGAATAGTCAGAAGTCGCATGCTGTGAATTCGGTGGTTGTGGAACGATATGGGTTTCATTTTTGACGAAAAAGTCACGACGAATTAATGCAGTGTGAGCTGGCGCATTCAGTGTATTCGCTACCAATTTGGATTCGACGCGTTTGAAGCCCAAAATGAAGTTGACCGATCCTTTTGAAATTCCAACATCATCAGCAAGATCTCTAATTGTAAATCGACGGTTTGTAAGCGCCAGATCTTTAATTTTCTGGACGTGAGCTTCGTCGGTTGAGGTTCATGGTCGAATGAATTTGAGGCGTTGGTCGTAGGGCTGAAAACTCTACTCCATAAAGCACAAAGCAATAAGCAAGAGCCATAAGCAAGGGCTGCTCCGCTGTTACTCATTTAGCACTACCCAGGAGGCACGTGTAGATTGAAGATATGCTACGGACGCGGAGATGCTATGGACGTGGCAGATTTTGAGACATCTCCTATCTCAAAATCTGCCAGTATTCAGATGTCCTTGGCCCACCATGGGGCTGCTGGGCCAATGATGATGATGAGAAAAACAAAATACTTTGTTGCATATTTATGTCATCTACACGGGTACAGGAGCGTAAAAGCATTAAATATGTACATGTTTTAAGCGCTTAAATTTTACCCAGAAGAATTTATCTTTGATATTGCCATTAATTGCACAATTGGTAATTGGTATTGTTCGTCAGTGCCGGATTAAAGAGCGCATGCTGCAGCAATACTGATTTATCGAAGTGATGGTATTGTGTTAAAATTCTTAATAATGTACAGTATCACTAGAGAAAGAGTTCGGATCTACTTTAAAACGTAGATACCCGTCCAACAGGATCGTACAGCGTTGTGGGGGTAGTGTTACTCGCGTCCGTAGCATATCTTCAAGCTACACGTGCCCCCCTTTATAGCGCTAAATGAGTAACAGCTGTGCAGCCCTTGCTTATGGCATAAAGATTAACTGCCTCTGTATTGACAGCTGCATTAGAACAACAACAACACAAAAAAGAAAATAGTTGCGATATTTAAGATTTATTAAACATAAAACTTACTTTAAAAAGTTTGATTTATATAGTTTGCTGATAAAAATATGTAAAAACACATACGAGACCATCTTCCGCTAATCTAAATGATTGTCATTTGTTTCCAATTATAGAAATCAAGGCCTTTAAATCAAGCCTGCAACGTTGTTGTTTTAAAGTTGCACAATAAGTCATCTATACTAACCTCAGGTCATTCGTAAACTACAGAAGTGCTACAATATCTTCAATTAATTCAATGTCATATCAAAACGAACCTAATTGTCGCCGTTTCTTTCGCAGTTTGTTTCTCAATCACACGTAAACCATTGTGGCACAGTGATCCAATTCCACTCCGCTATGTGCTCGGGGCTAATGGAGTCAACAGTATTCTTCGTCTAAGAATAAATTAGCGCATGAATTTTATCTTTCCGCTCAACCGAAGATGCATATGCCGAAGAAAGTTTTTCGTAACGGAAAGTTGCCAAGGAAAAGTATCGGCTGAAACTAAATGAAACCAAGGCATCGATATTCGATTCTCAACACACTATCGATATATCGATTGTTTTGTATCGTGATTTCCATGCCACAAAAAAAAAGTATATCTGCTCACTGTGTTGCTCCCAGAGAAGTTTTTATTTTTTGTATTTTTTTTTCTTTGGTTTTTGCGTATTCATGTCACAGCTTTTTTGTTCGGGATGTGTTAAGAGTTATTTTTCTCTTTCGATTTCCAATTTTTGTAGTTTTTTGTTTTGTTTTCCGTTGGGCAATCTGCATATATTTTAAAACTTAATGACGATAGTTTTTAAACATAAGTGCTTATGCGTACAGAGCTTCAATTTGCATTAAATAAATAAGATAATAATATCTTTATTTATTTTTTTTATATAATTTTATAGTTGTTTGTTCCTGTAAAGGGTATTATTTATGGTTAAGATATTTGGGATCATATTGTAAAGCAGATATATATTCGTTATAATCTTAATTACCATAACGTTTTATAATGATAATTTATGAAGTAATGATACAGAATCGAGAAGATATTACTTAAAAATGAACAGAAATGATATAGAATAAAGGAAAGAAAATGGCGATCTTTCTTAGTTTAAAAGCGGCTAAGAAACACAGTGTGTTTTTGTATTAAATTCGCCATGAAAATTACAATTTATATTTGATATAAATTAGGGCCGGAATGGCAGAGTGGCTAGCGCTCTGGCACTCGGTACCACAGGTTTCGGGTTCGAGTCCCGGCGGTGCCATGGATGTTGTAGTGGTTTGGAATCCACTTTAAACTGTAGGTCCCGGTCGAATAGGATCGTAGAGCGTTACGGAGGCATTGTTACTCCGCGTCCGTGGCTTATCGTCAAGTGACACGCGCCCCCTGGGTAATGCAAAGTGAGTAACGTCTGTGCAGCGCTTGCCTTAAGGCATCCAAGACCAAGTGTCTCAGTGTTTGCCATCTGCATTAGAAGAAAAAAATATATATTTGATATAAATTTAAAACTGGATTTGAAGGTCTGTGAAGCTTCAAATGTACTTTTGTGGATTTTTTTAAATCCATTTAAATTGTTCACTACTGACCATTAAAATTGCTACACCAAGAAGGCTACAGACGTGAAAATTAAACGACAGGAAGAAGGTGCTGTGATATGCAAATGATTAGCTTTTTAGCGAATTCAGACAAAGCATTCGCCGGTAGCGACACCTACAATTTGTTTAAATGAGGAAATTGTTCAAGCGGTTTCTCATACACAAATTGCGTTTGAACATTCTTGCCTGGTGAAAAGTTGTTGTGATTAATCGATAAAGGTCAGGATCTTTAATCGCTTGTTATTTCCAGTATAATATATTTTTCCCATAAATATCATTTTGTTATCTGCATTTCTTCCTGGTGCAACAATTTTAATAGCCAGTAGTGGATATTATTCAAGTTGATTTTTCAGTTTCTAATGTAACATTATACAAGAGAGCATCTGGAGAAATAGAAATACTACAATTATACAACCATTACATAGTACTGAAATTTATATTTAATACAATTTTAAAACTAGATTTGAAGATCTGTGAAGTTTCGAATTTACATATTAACATTATAAAGATTAGTATTATAGTTTGGGTGGAGCTAAATGAGTGCCCTTGGGTAGTACTAAATGAGTAAAAGCGATACAGCCCTTGCTTATGGCATAATGATTAACTGTCTCTGTATATCCTGCTCATTAGAACAACAACAACAGAAGTACTACAATTGTACAACTATTATAAGTATTACAATTTGCATTTAATACAATTTTAAAAATTAGATTTGAAGATCTGTGAAGCTTCAAATTACATTTGTGGATTTTTTAATCCATTTAAATTTATATTATTCAAGTTCGTTTTCAACTATTATACAGTATTATACAACTATTATACAGTACTACAATTTATATTTAATATAATTTTAAAACTATATTTGAAGATTTGTGAAGCTTCAAATTTACATTGCAGTTGTTTTTAATCCATTTATATTTATATTATTCAAATTGGTTTTATCAGTTTCTTATGCAATACTATCGAAAAGAAAATCTGGAGATATAGAAGTACTACAAACTGACCTGATGGCCGAGTGGCTAGCGCTCTGGCTGGTTTCGGGTTCGAATCCTAGCGTTGCCATGGGTGTTTGTATTGGTTCGACATCCACTTTAAACCGTTGATCCCGGTCTAATCTGATCTTAGAGCGTTGTGGGGATAGTGTTATTTCACGTCCGTAGCATATCTTCAAGCTACACGTGGCCCCTGGGTAGTGCTAAATGAGTAACAGCGATGCAGTCCTTGCTTATAAAATAAAGTTTAACTGTCACTGTACTGCCAGCTGCATTAGAACAACAACAGAAGTACTAAAATTATACAACTATTATAATTACTGCAATTTACATTTAATATAGTTTTAAAAACTAGATTTGTAGATCTATAATATTTCAAAATACATTTGTGGTTGTTTTTTAAACCATTTAAATTTATATTATTCAAGTTTATTTTTCAGTTTCTAATGTAATACTTCCAAGAGAGCATCTGCAGAAATAGTAGTACTATAATTATACAACTATTATATAGTACTACAATTTATATTCAATAAAATTTTAAATCTAGATTTGAAGATCTGTGAAGCTTCAAATATGCATTTGTGGATTTTTTTTTAATCCATTTAAATTTATATTATTCAAGCTAGTTTTTTCACTTTCTGATGTAATACTATCCAAAAGATAATCTGGAAAATAGTATTACACTCGGGATTGCCGAGTGTCTAGCACTCGGTACCACAGGTTTCGGGTTCGAATCCCGGCGGTGCCATGGATGTTTGTAGTGGTTCGGAATCCACTTTAAGCCGTAGGTCCGTAGCCTATCTTCAAGCTGCACGAGCTAAATGAGTAGTGCTAAATGAGTAACAGCGATGCAGCACTTGCTCATGGCATAAAGATTAACTGTCTTTGTATTGCCAGCTGTATTAGAACAACAACAGAAGTACTAAAATTATACAACTGTTATAATTACTGCAATTTACATTTAATATAATTTTAAAAACTAGATTTGAAGATCTGTGAAGCTTCAAATTGCATTTGTGGATTTTTCAATTCCTAACACTCGCTATATATATTTATATATCTTGTTCAAATTTTCAATCGCTAATAAAATACTTTTTATTCCACCACTCAAGTTCAAATACCTTTTTTTTTTAATTTGTAGTGGATGGCCCTTGATGTTAATGCAGTTATTTTCAAATATTAATTCAGTAATTAAATTAAATTAATTAATTTTAGTTTTTTTAGATTTAAGTTGCATGTATCTACCAATAGACAGCACCAAATGTAAGAGGAAAATTTCACCTTTATTTATAAAGGACTTTCTGCAATAGAGTGGAAAAAAAGTAGGAATTAAGTTTTAAAAAAAAAATTTATATTACTTGTATTTAATCCATTTAAATTTATATTATTCAAGTTGGGTTTTTTAAATTTCTAGTGTCATAATTTCCAACAGACCATCTGGAGAAATAGATGTACTATAGTTATACAACTATTATAAGTACTACAATTCATATCTAATATAATTTTAAAGATGGATTTGCAATGTGTGAAGCTTCAAATTTACATTGTGGTTGTTTTTTAATCCCCTTAAATCTATGTTATTCAATTTGGTTTTCTAGTTTCTGATGTAAAACTATCCAAGAGAGCCTCTGGAGAAATAGAAGTACTACAAACAAAAGAGAAGCAAGCATTACAAATGCAAAAGGTCTCTTTCCCTGGTTCGCCTTTTCTCGTGTTTCGAAAATAGATGCCGGAAACAAAATATCTTAACTTAAAGAAAACAACTTACTGACTATTTTCAATTTTTGATTCAACATATATCTGTGAAAGTTTGTACTCCACTTTTTTCAAGTCAAAATATCGCTCACATTTAACTAATTTAATTAAATTTAATTAAAGTTGATAGCAGAACGTCTGCTATCAACTTTGATAAATTACACATGAATTTTTTTTTTTAAATTATCAAAGCAAAATCGACTGAACTTATAGTTATAAAATATTAGTTATTTTTTTATATTGTAATTACTTGATAAAAAAAATTTTGCCTACATTTTTTTAGAATCATAACTGCCTATTTCATTTTAAATAAAGATAAATAAATATTGATTTATGTATCTAATTTTATTAACAATGTGACATTGGTCCCAAATGAAATATGGAACTAATATGAGGCTCAGGTGGACTTAATATATCAATCCTGGTATAGAACATATAGGGGTCAACCGAAAAGTATTGTAAAGTAGTAGATTCTTATAACACGTCACAAAAGACAAATTTTCCAATTTGAGAAATCTGCACAAAAAGTTGTTAGCTTTTTTGGTTCAACTTATACCTGCGTATTGTTTGTTTTTTTTTTCCCCGAAAATAAAATTGACCAATGACCATGCTTGGAACCTGTAATATAACAGGTATGTTTCAATATATGTTTCACTTAAGTGACTAAGTGACCATCCCTATACGCACAGTTGATTGTTGATAGCAGAGCAAACCGGACTCTTAGTTGAAGTTGTTAGCGCTTTTGGTTAGATTTACATCTGCGATTAATTTTTTTCTAAAATGAAATTACCCAACACAAAACACACTCAAACATAACGGACACTAACCTACAACACTCATTATGATGTGCAAATACCCAAATGGAGATCGATTTGCAAAAGCTAAGTGAAAGAACGGAGAAACCCATAGCGCACTAGTAAAATAAATATTTTTTAATGATTTCCTTTTTTTTCATTTCGTTTATATTTAAATATTTTTTTATGTTTCATTTTTAGTGTTATATATTTCTTTACAATGTGCGTTTAGTATCCTTATTATTATAATATCTATGTTCACATGTAAAAATAATAGTGAACAGAAAAATAATAATTCTTTATGTTTCAATTTTTCACTCCAAAAAATGTCTACAATGAGTTTAAATCTAATGGGGGGGATATATAATTTTATCGTAGGCCCTCGGAGTTATGATCCATTTCCCAAAGGCCCCCTCAAGATTATTTGGGTTGGCCACCCTTGGACTATATCTTTACCAGAAATCTCAGTACATTGCAATGCAATCTTCTTTTTTTAAAATGCTCCAATAACCACAGACACATTGTGCGTAAGTTACTATCCTATCATCGATCGTTCTATGTCAATAGATGTTTGTCCACTTCGTTCATTCCATTGTGTCCTTATTTCATCTCCTCCACCCTCCCACTCCAAATGTGTTCACAGAAGTGTTTTCGCCCACTAAGACCAGAATATTTTTTAGTAATATACAACAAAAATAATATGAAAAATAATGATGAGTAATATAGCACATAAGAAAAAACATAATTTCTGATATAGAAGAGATTGAAAGAGTTTATAAATCCGTGAGCATGCATACCGCCTGCACGTTTGATGGAAAAAAAAATTATGTAACAAGTAATATAAAAACAAAATTTTCAAAGTCAATTCCTTCTTTTTTTCCACTATATTGCAGAAATTCCTTTATAAATAATTTCCATTCATTTTTTTTAACTTTAACTGGAGCCCTCTATTGGTAGATACATGCAAATTAAATCTAAAAAAAAACTAAAATTAATTAATTAAATTTAATGAATGAATTAATATTTGAAAAAACATTTATTAACATCAAGTGTCATCCACTATAAGTTCAAAAAAAATGTATTTGAACTTGAGTGGATGAATAAAAAGTATTTTATGAACGATTGAAAATTTGAGCAAGATATACATAGTACAGTTTAACGTGTGTTTCCAACCCCCCACAATCATCCACGCCACCCGCAGGATTCGAACCAAAAGCCTATGGTACCAAGGGACAGAGCGCTAGCGAATTGTCCCTCAGGCCACCTGAGTAATTTGGAAGTATTTTCTAAATCATCATGCATATAATTATGTTGAAGAAAAAAAATATTATTTGTTTACATGTTTTCTTTCTATAGAAATAAAATGTAATTTGCTCGTAGTTTGGTCCTTTCGCTTCAGGAACATAATATAATGTAATTTTTTCAATGCTCCAATAACCACAGACCCACTGTGTGTACGTTGATATTCTACCATCGTTCTGTGTCAATAAATGTTTACCCACTTCGTCTATTCCATTGTTTTCTTATTTCATCATCTATTCCTCATTCACCCACCTTACATTTGTTTCATAGAAGTGTTTTCACCCATTAAGACAAATGTCAGACCAGAATACAGTTTCCGGTTTTTTTAAAAGCGACGCGTAGCAAAGAAATATGAAAAATAATGATAAAGTAACATAACAGACAACAAAAAAAAATGTTGATTCTGATAAAGAAAAGGTTGAAAGAGTTCATAATTCCGTGAGCATACATACCGCCTGCACGTTTGTTGAAAAAAAAATTATTATGTAAAAAAGAAATGCATTCACAAGATATTAGGAAAGAAAATCATCCATACTATATCTAAATAAGTTCCGTAAACATTTGCACAGCTTTTAACGTCAGACTTCCAGCATGCTTTGGGGTTGGGGAAAAAACATATCTCTTCGACAAACGTGTTTTTTCGCAACACTCCCCAATAACACGTCCCGGAAATATTTTTGTGCCGGGGGGCGCAATCCGCGGATGGCTCGCAGGAATCCTGGAAAACTTTGGAGTGCTGTAAGTCACGCGCAAAATTCGGGAGCGGTTCACTTGCGAGTTCTACAACAGCGAAGCGTCGGGGAGAGGTGTTCCTCTCGGCGTTTCTGTTGCGCAAGATACTCTCTGAAAAACATTCACGGAAAGTAGGTTGAAATTTCGATACACATGTAGTATAGGAAAACATCTTTTTTTTATCAACATATTGCAAATCCTAATAATGTATGTATCTAACTGGGTTTTATTTAATTAATAGTTATATATATATTTTTTCTTTTGTTATAAATTTTTTTATGTTGCTAGTAATTATTAATTTATTTTAAAACTTAAATTATTAAATAATTGACTATTTAATTAATTTCATTAAGACTTTTAGAATTTTTTAACTATAATTACTTAGTATGGAGCCTGATAGTCGAGTGACTAGCTCTCAGTGCCACAGGTTTCGGGTTCGAGTTCTGCCAGTGTTATTTATGTTTTTAGTGATTCGAAATCCACTTTAAACCCTACTTAGGTCTTGATCTAATATCACTGTAGCGAGTTGCCATAATGCTTATAGGGGTTTATAAAACACTTTAAACCATAGGTCCCGGTCTAGTATGACTACTACTGCTACACTCCACCCCATCACTGTGGCTAGAGTTGAGTTGCGTCTCTTACAGTTTGGAAATGATGTGGGTGAGAAGACTGATTGGGCTCTGTGACGCTGTACAATCATATGAGAAAGGAACCTACGACTTAAAGTGGATTCCGAACCACTACAAACATTCATGGCACCGCCGGGACTCGAAACCGAAACCTGTGATGCCAAGCGCCAGAGCGCTAGCCACTCGGCCATCGGGCCCTCTATGGCGGGTCTAAATCTAATACGGGGATATTTAATTTTATATGCAGCCCCGCAAATTATGATGCTTTTCCAAAATGGCTCCTCAAGATCATTTCGGTACTGCAATAAATATTTATTGTTATTAGATTCAATAACAATAAATATTTATTGCAGTAATACAACAAAACGAATTATTGAATCTAATAACAAGAAATATTTATTACACTAATACAACAAGACGAATTATTGAATCTAATAACAAGAAATATTTATTACACTAATACAACAAAACGAATTATTGAATCAAATAACAAGAAATATTTATTACACTAATACAGCAAAGCGAATTATTGAATTTTATATCAAGAAATATTTATTACACTAACACAACAAAGCGAATTATTGAATCATATAACAAGAAATATTTATTACACTAATACAGCAAAACGAATTATTGAATCTAATAACAAGAAATATTTATTACACTAATACAACAAAACGAATTATTGAATCATATAACAAGAAATATTTATTACACTAATACAGCAAAACGAATTATTGAATCATATAACAAGAAATATTTATTACACTAATACAACAAAACGAATTATTGAATCATATAACAAGAAATATTTATTACACTAATACAGCAAAACGAATTATTGAATCTAATAACAAGAAATATTTATTGCAGTAATACAGCAAAACGAATTATTGAATACGATAATATAATACTTTCTTCATTTAAAGAATAAACATAATTGTTCGATATTACTAGCTAGACATTATGACTGACCAAAACACCTTTTTAAATCATTTTTATTTATTTATATTTTGTCAGTCTATATTTTAAAATGTACCTCAGTCATATAATTTTGAAAACTTCTGGTAAATTTGACTATCACATTATATGGTATATATTTTTTTAATGCAGCTGGCAAACACTTAGACAGCTGTCTTGGATGCCTTAAGGCAAGCGCTGCACCGACGTTACTCACTTTGCACTACTCAGGGGACGCGTGTAGCTTGATAGTAAGCCACGGACGTGGAGTAACAATGCCCCCGCAACGCTCTACGATCCTATTAGGACCGGGACCTACGGTTTAAAGTGGATTCCGAACCACTACAAACACCCATTGCACCGCCGAGATTCGAACCCGATACACCTGTGGTACCGACTGCCACAGCGCTAGCCACTCGGCAATCAGGCCTGCTAACATTATTAGTGCCAAGAAATGAACTTTTCGGCGGTTATTTTAAATTATATAAAAACACTAAATAATAAAAGTTAATTCATTCAACATCGATACAATTTTTGCAGAATATTCACTTGGGTCCATATACTTTTAACATCAATCTGTACATTCGGTAATTTGTAAATATTATTTAAAAAATTAAAAAAATGTACCATACAATTTAAGTTCTAGTTAAAATCATATTTAAAAATTTCATTATACTTGCTAAAAATCTCTCGTTACGTTTTATGCTATATTTGATAACATGTTACAAGAAAAACTTTTATCATGTTACGTTGTTAAGTTCTATTAAATGTAATGCAATATTTCAACATTATCTGAAGTATTCATTGAATAATATAAGTGATGAATTTTTTTATTCTATACCAGGGGTCTTCAAACTTTCTAGCCTTAGGGCCATACTGTTTAGTAAGTACCAAGGGCCAAAACCGTTTTAATTCTTCTGCCATTATCTATATAATTACATAAATCTCATTAGTATTTTTTTACAAGTGGATACCCCGCGGTTTCATTCGCGTTCATTTAGCTTTTCCGCTCCTGACGGATTTTCAAGATAAAAATCATACGTTTGATTCGGGATATATACATTCAAACATCGATATACATACATATGCGATACTCTTTACCCCAACATAATTACCGAGGGTAACCGCGGGATGTTCACTAGATTATAATGTTAGTGGGATTCATTTCAATTAAAGTTGAGTAAACAAGTTACTTGTTATGCTTAAGTTAAAATTTCAGCGTATTATGCTTGTCATTAAGCTTTACCTAGCAAGTCAATAAAACCGAGTTATTATCATTCTGTGTTTTTTTATCCAACTTATTACAGCAACAATAAACTATTCGCTGTCGCGGGCCGGATTTGGCCCGCGGGTCGTAGTTTGGAGACCCCTGTTCTATACCGTAATTCAACAAATTTTGCTATAATGACCCTTTTGAAAATATAATTGCCTGTATTTACATAGTTTGTGTTACTGTTCCCCCCTATTGTAAAATGCAATGTTAATTCTTGAAAATTTAATTTTTAAAACACATTCGACTGTGTGTTACCCGTGATAATTAAGTAACAAATTTTAAAAGTAGTTGCTATAATAAAAATATCTTAAACCAATCTTTTCCTATTATATTTTTGCTATTTTTACATGATACATGCACTTAGATTATTTCTTGCGAAATGTACATGCATACAAATTTTACTAGAACAGTTTAAAAAACTGTTGTTATTTTGTTAATATTTTTATGGAAAAATTCTTGGAAATTTGTATGCATGTACATTAATATAATTTTATTATTAATATTAATTATTATATTAATTTTAATAATAAAATTAATTATTATATTAATATTAATATTTTTATTATTATTAATATTAATTAATTTAATATTTTTATGGAAAAATTCTTGGAAATTTGTATGCATGTACATTAATATATTTTTTATTTATTATTTTTATATTATTATATTAATTACATGTATAATAATAATATAAAAATACTTTGTCAAAAAAGTATTTGTTCAATTTCGCTTTTCTGGGCATTTTGAGTAAATGTTAACTTTTAACGAAAAGAACCAACAACTCAATTCTATTAAGCTGCAAATTTTCCTTTTTTTTTTTTTTTTTTTTTTTTTTTTTGCCTTGCTTTTTTATTTTTCTTTATAAAACACATATTGGCAGATTGGTACTGTTGTTACAACAAAGGGGGTTTTTTCTTGGATTTTAGGGTATTTATTTGGTAATGTATAAGCAACCTATGTTGCACAAGCATTTTATGTTGGATTCTAGTTATGTTGAATTTTAGAAATTTGTACAAATAAGCAATTTTCCAAATTTACACGTTTTGACTGCCATATATTGCTGTAGGTTTGAATCAACATACATTTGTGAACAAATGTTTTCTAATGTAAACATAATAAAATCAAAATATCGTTCAAGATTAATTCATATGCACCTGAAACATCTAATTTTGTTAGCATCTTTTAAGAACAACTCTTTATGTAGATGAGTTGATAAAAATAACTACAAATTCAAAAGCCCATTCAATAAATGCCGAGTGTTTAATAACTATTTAGTATTAAAGGCTTCAAGTTATCCATTTTTATTTTATGCATTTAAAAAATGTTTATCAACAATAAAACCCAAGTTTGTACTTTTGTTTTATTTATATATATTTTTTTAAATCTCCACTATACAGACTAACATGAAAAGAAATATTTTTTTTTTGCTATTTGCATAAAATAATTCCATAACTAGCATATAAATAACATTTTTTCACCTTTTTATAAATTTTAGTATGTTGGAAAACTTGAAAGTGACATGGATATTTTTTTTTTTTTTTCAAACAGTGGCACTCCTCCCAAAAAGGTTTGGTCATCTTTTTCCTATAATAAATAACTCTGGTAGTTTAAATACAGTGTGCTGCAATGCGTAGTGTAGATCATTAATTTTTCTCAAATCAAAATCTTTGCAATATTAATATAAATTATTTATTTTTACAAATTATATACAAATTATTTACAATTATTTACAAATTAAAATACAATTATTTACAAATTAAAATACAATTATTTACAAATTAAAATACAATTATTTACAAATTATTTACAATTATTTACAAATTATTTAGTAGGCTGTACATAAAATTTCAATAAACAAATATATATACACAATGTATGGACATGCTGCTCGGTTGATGATGTTAATGATGTCTCGGCAATTGTTAATGTACCCACCTGGCCATGTAAGATACTGCCACTTGATTATCAAATACTGAACAAAAAAGGACACCAAAAATTCATAACTGATATTTAAGGTATAAAGCAGGAAAAAAAATTCATTAGGGGCAATTGAAATGTTATCATAAAAATTAAAAACAATAATTTTTAACCAATATAATTTTTTTTTCCCTTTACAATAGTAATTTTACATCACACTACACTAGTATGCAAAACTTATTCAACAATTTCATAGTTGTAGGTTGAAAAATACATTCTTTGCTCAAAGTTTTCTGCGCCTGGCGCAGTGAAGAGACGACTCAGTAGAAAGGTGATGCGTATGCAAACATCAGAGGGGACGCGTGGAATGCACGTGTTCGGTGCCAAGGCAATTTAAATAAGAGTATGTTCCTTCCAAATGGCTACAAGAAACCACCAGGATGCCTTCACACATTGTAGAATTGTCGATAAGTCTGTAGCTTAACGAGAGTTCGGAATGGATGAAATATCAGAGGTAGTTTCTTCAGAATTGATAGCCTTCCAAATGACAGATATAGTTGGAATGACAGATATGGTATGGTTGGATGACAGATATGTTGGCGGTGGGTCGAGGAAAACAATGGCAAGTGATGACCGGTATATTTTGTACTGCAGGTGAAGAGACCGGAATCAGACATCGGGCGATATCGTTCAGCAGCTGCGTACGATATCATAAATAGCAGTTCACCGGCGCCATCGTTTAGAGGTGCGTGAAGAACACAGAGACTGGACATCTTATCAATGGAGTCAAGTTCTGTTTACTGATGAGAGTCGTTTCAGTCTGAGCAACGATTCTCAGCACCAGTTGATATGGAAGGAAGTAGGAACACGGATTCGTCTCATGGACATCAGGAAAAGGAAGTCTTGGAGTGCTTGTACGGGGAAGCAATAAGTTAATGGACGATCGAAGCTCCATATTTGCGACAGCGGTTCACTTACAGGAGATCGTTATTGTGTTGAAATTATCCTCCCACACGTAAGTCAGTTCCAAGATTCCATTGATTCAGATTTTAAGTTTCGTGGACGACAATGCACGTTCACACAGGATCTTCTGTCATTGAGAAGCTTCTAGAAAGTCAGTATATCTGCAGAATGAATTGGTCATAGGAACATGGTCATTCCCTTGATTTAAATACCGTCGAACGTGTATAGCATGCTTTGGGGAGATGCCTGGCAGCAAGATCCGATCCTATCCTCTCGAGACCAGATAGCTACAACAGATGATCCTTAAAGAATGGCAATTTTTGTTGAAGAACTGCTGGATAGTTGAATTGTATTGAGAAGAAACAGATGGTGTCACGCACCCATTGCTGTTAGGGAAGGTCATATCACTTGCTAAGAGACTTCGGTTCGTATTTCTTCCTCATGGCCAGACGATGTTTATTAATAAAGCCATTTTTATTAATAAATCCTAAGTCTGCTTTGTTCCAAATGTTGATTTGTGTTCCAAATTCAATCCAAGTGTGTTCCAAATGTATGCGTAGAATACTTTCTTCATCCTATGTGTACTGTGCCTCTGTAGTATGAATGTCATGTCTCCCTCTTGATATTTAGTAAAATTATGTCAAAATCAGATAAGTTTTGCACACTAGTTTATTTCCCTGCTTTACACATTTATAATATTTCAATACATTAAAACAATTGTTATTTTTTAGTTTTATAGCAAATTTTTCAATAAAAAAAAAAAAAAATTTAATTTTTAATTTAAAAAAATTAGTTATTTTTTAGTTTCATTGAAAGATTTTCAATAAATTTAAATAGTTCTATTCTTTCTTATAATAGTTAAAATAGTTCTTTTTATAAATGAAAATTTAAAATAATTATAAATGAAAATTTAAAATTTTAGCAGATAACATCTGTGGCAATTTCACATAGTACACAAACTATCCCTGCAATATTTTTAAATTATAATAATTTTCAATTTCACTTGTTTATATTACCTTTCAAACATGATTCCAATTAAATTAATAAAAATTAGCCATTTAAATTAAAGCCAGAAAGTTTTTGAAAAAAAAAAAAAAAAAAAAAAGCTCGTTATATAATGATAATTAAAATTTTGTTCTCATTTTATCGTGTTTTTATCTTCTTTTTTATTTAAGACAACGGATCATTGCAATCAAAATAAATGTAAAAAAAACAATTGTTTTTTAAGTCTTCCCATCTCTTTTAATAGGAGATTACTTTTAAGAAATGCTATTTAATAAAACTTTTCATTAAAAAAAGTTATTTTTTTAGTTTCATTAAAAATTTTTGAAAATAATTTTTTTAAATTATTTTATTAAAAAAAATTTCATTTTTTTTTTTTCCTTTGAAAATTTTTAGTTTCATTTTTTCCATAAAAATTTTAAATTTTTTCCATTTGAAGTACAAACAGTTCTTTTTCGTACATTATAATCAAAAATTTAAAATTTTAGCAGATCATATATATGTGGCTATTTCACATCGCACACAAACTTTCCTTGCAATATTTTAAAATTGTAATAATTTTCAATTATGAGTTTTTATTTACTGATTTCATACAGAAAATTATTTTGCTAACAATTTTGATAAAGATCGTTGCGTGTAGAAATTTGAATACGTGTGAGATCTATTGACAACTTTTAACTTAATAAACCTTTTAACGAATGTCTGATGTACAAAAGAATACAAGATATAAGTTCACAATTTCTAAGAAAAAGATTCATGAAATCTGTATCCAGTAGATTTGAAATGAAGACCACCAAGAATAAACCTGAAATTGACAGCTAAAAAGTGGAATTATAATATAATACAATATTTAATTTTGATCAATATAATATTTAATTTTTCTGTGGGAATTTTTTAACCAAAAATTACCTTATCTTACCAATTTTATAAGAATTAGGTACACGTAAGGATTTATTTTTCTTCGACCTTACGTCTGACTAAAAATTCATCAATTAAAAATTTCATAGTTTGTTTTTTTATCAGTGTTATTAAAAATAGAAATTAGCGAAAGAGAAAGTTGAGTTTATAAAGTGTTAGGTTTGTTTGTCGTTCTACAGTCATCTTGTGCACACTTTAGGCTAAACAGACCGGACTTACAGTTTAACGTGGATTCCGAACCACCAACAAGCATCCATGCCACCGCCAGGATGCGAATCTGAAGCCTTCAGTACCAATGGCCAGAGTGCTAGTCAGTTGGCCATTAAGTGTTAGGAGAACATTCTTGTAGGAAATAGCCACAATATTCTCCCTTCTTCAATAAATAATGCTTAGATAGTGGAATTATAACTATGGGGGATTGTATATCCATTAGAACTGAAACAGATGTTGATTGTAGAATGGGCATTTTACCCTCCACATTAAGATAAACATTTGTACCACCACAACTCTTTCAATAATTTTTTTTTGTTTTTAACAACTATGAGGGATAAATGAGGTAAGGTTTTGTTTTTTAAAAACAGTGGAATTGCAATTTTGCCCGATTCAGTGAATGTGATAAGTTTCATTTTGCTAATTTGATTGATTTTTATAAGTGTCCTAACAATGTCACCCATGGAAACGTAAGACGAAAGTGCAAATCTGTTTTACACTGCATTAATCCTCCTGCCCCACACATTCTCTGATCTGACAAAATATGGAAAAGTACATACCCGAGCAACGCCAGATAAACAACTGGTTTCATTAATAAATGTCCGCAACCGAAAAATTTACAAACATTGTTGAGTCTGTCTTTTATCCCTTTAAGACCAGAAATTATTTTTATATTTAAAATTTCTCGGGCTTAAAGGGTTATGTGCCTTCTTCTCAAGGGATGTTGGATTTATGCATATTTTGAGAAAATTCGCTCTGTCTCCGTCTTTCAGATTTATACAAGTATAAAATAAAAGGTAATCAATTCGGAAAAGGTGAAAACAGGAAAATTTATTTTTCCTTAATGCTGTAAATTTTGAAGATACCATTGACAGATGCAAATAACCAGATCAAAATGAGTCAATCAAATCAAATCGGTTTTGCACTTCATTGTCCTGATTGACGAAGTATAAGGAAATGTCGATTTTGAATAGTGAAAAAGAAATCAGCCACTTTTTGTGAGCATTCATCAAGTTTATGATGAATCTGCTTACTTGGTCAGTAGGTAGTGATAAGTAGATGGGGAAAGCATCCCCATTCAATATTAAGGCAGAAATAAACCAATTACTCCTTTAAAATCTATTCTCAAACACGTTTCAGGCACCGCTTTCAGCCACCAAATGATTGGATCCGGGTCATCCTTCCTTATTGCAGTACCGTCGGGGCACGACATTAACCTCGGCGAGCTTTGTGACAAAACCCTTGTAAAGAGATTAACATCGCCCGCACCCCAAACAACCCCTGAAAGTGACTCAGTCACCTTAGTGGCGGAGGTTGGTATGTTTCTATGAACAGCGCCCTTAATACTGTGTAAGTCAGGACAACCACTTCTGAGTAATAGCGACAGCTCGTCAGGAGCTCTTACGCCGGGTGTTTAAGAACAAATTTACCAGAGCAATCGGTACAAGTTGGTATCATGTAAACGTACTTTTTATCGGCATCCATTTTTTTTTTTTTCAATGCAGACATCCATTGAAGACAACCAGACAGCTGAAGAAATCAAATCCCCAGATATTTATGTTTTCAATTCTTTAAAAAAAATATCCACCTAAGGCATAGGAAAGCATTTAAGATGAGGCCTATGCTGGCGGCTTTAAATTGAGTGTACATCACAAAATTCAATACGAGGATCATCGTCAAGTAAATTACTATGGATGTGGAAAAGTAGGAGTAAACAAGCATAAATGTCCATCTGGCTCCCTACCTGAGAAAGTGGAGTCAAAGGACTTTAAAAATAGTACAACTTTGTTCATGTTGCATTTGCTAACTTCGAACAACTTTTTAATTGCAGAAGAAATAAAATACCTTCGTCTAAATGAAAGAGATGTAAAATTTGAAAACACAGTTCTAAATGTCACGCTGATTGGTGGCACAGAAAAAGGAACAGAAGTAGAAACCCTCAAGTAAATATCGAAGTTGAAGGACATTTAACACAAACTAAATTATTTGCTTTTCAAACAGCGAAAAAAAAAAAAATAGAACTCTTTAAGGAACTGACTGACAAAGCCATAATTACTTTGCATGGACAAAGCCGTAATTACTTTGCATGCTGCAAACAACAATTAGTATTTCACCAATAATTTTAAGAGAAGTTTTGAATTCACTGAAGATACATTCGAAACTTTAGAGGACGTTGATATAAGATCAATGCATTAGAGAAGATCTTTCCACAGAATAGAGTATACAATTCAATAATTTACTAGAAAGTTTTCGGATGCATTTCAACCAGGGGAAGAAGCAACTCCCAAGATTCAGCACAACAGTAATACAGGAAACAACCTTCCTGTTTCACTACCACCATATCATATGACAACATTTAAAAAAAGAACTGGATAAACTTCTCGTTAATGGCATTATAGAAGAATGCGAATCATCATATGCACAACTGTCTCTTCCCAAGAACGGACGATTTCTAGCATGATGCAAAACATATATCTTGTATGTCCTCAACTGACTTACTATTAATTAGGCTACTACTTATAAAGAACATCGTTAATTCGAATAAAAAAATCCGTAACTGTGTCATATACCTGAGACACTACATAACGGAATCTTGACTACCAACAAGTCCACCACTGAAAAGTCCAAATTGACTTACTATTAATCAAGCTACTACTTATAAAGAACATTGTTCCAACTAAAAAGCTATTTTCGAAAAACCTATAACAGTCTAAATTCGAATCGAAAAATCCGTAACTGTGTCAAATACCTGAGACACTATATAACGGAATCTTGACTACCAACAAGTCCACCATTACTACCAAGTCCACAACTGACTTACTATTAATCAAGCTACTACTAAAACGCTTTTAAGCTTAAAAGTCTCAAACAATTAATTGGAAGAAGACAGAAATCATTGTAAACAATAATGTTAAAATTAGTGAAATCAGTGAGCTTAAAGCTGAAGGCAATAACTAATACTACAGCAGGTCAAAGCAAGAATTGAATCATCAGATTATAGCAGACACTGCAGCATATAAAATATTCACTGAAAACGCAAATAAAATGTATTCTAATGTTAAAATTAGTGAAATCAGTGAGCTAAGCTGAAGACAGTAACTAATACTACAAGTCCAAACAAATTGAGAAGTGTTCTCACATCTCAGCCAGATTATAGCAGAGACTGCAACATATAAAATATTCAATGAAAGCACAAATAAAATTTATTC
>BPLQ01000164.1:0-26600 GCA_021605075.1 Caerostris darwini
ATATAGAATTAATACTAGTAGCTCCATCTACGTGTCAGCCTACGAACCGTTCAGCCCACCTGTTACACTAACACAGTCAGCCGAGTGGACTGCACGTGATGCACACTAAAAATGATATAACTCACATACTAATAGTGCAGAAGCTGCCAAATGTATACACGTGTCTTTTGAAGGTGATGGCTAACTAAAAATGATATAGAATTTATACTAGTAGCTCCATCTACGTGTCAGCCTACGAACCGTTCAGCCCACCTGTTACACTAACACAGTCAGCCGAGTGGACTGCACGTGATGCACACTAAAAATGATATAACTCACATACTAATAGTGCAGCCGCTGCCAAATGTATACACGTGTCTTTTGAAGGTGATGGCTAACTAAAAATGATATAGAATTAATACTAGTAGCTCCATCTACGTGTCAGCCTACGAACCGTTCAGCCCACCTGTTACACTAACACAGTCAGCCGAGTGGACTGCACGTGATGCACACTAAAAATGATATAACTCACATACTAATAGTGCAGCAGCTGCCAAATGTATACACATGTCTTTTGAAGGTGATGGCTAACTAAAAATGATATAGAATTAATACTAGTAGCTCCATCTACGTGTCAGCCTACGAACCGTTCAGCCCACCTGTTACACTAACACAGTCAGCCGAGTGGACTGCACGTGATGCACACTAAAAATGATATAACTCACATACTAATAGTGCAGCAGCTGCCAAATGTATACACATGTCTTTTGAAGGTGATGGCTAACTAAAAATGATATAGAATTAATACTAGTAGCTCCATCTACGTGTCAGCCTACGAACCGTTCAGCCCACCTGTTACACTAACACAGTCAGCCGAGTGGACTGCACGTGATGCACACTAAAAATGATATAACTCACATACTAATAGTGCAGTAACTGCCAATTGTATACACATGTCTTTTGAAGGTGATGGCTAACTAAAAATGATATAGAATTAATACTAGTAGCTCCATCTACGTGTCAGCCTACGAACCGTTCAGACCACCTGTTACACTAACACAGTCAGCCGAGTGGACTGCACGTGATGCACACTAAAAATGATATAACTCACATACTAATAGTGCAGAAGCTGCCAAATGTATACACGTGTCTTTTGAAGGTGATGGCTAACTAAAAATGATATAGAATTAATACTAGTAGCTCCATCTACGTGTCAGCCTACGAACCGTTCAGCCCACCTGTTACAGTCAGCCGAGTGGACTGCACGTGATGCACACTAAAAATGATATAACTCACATACTAATAGTGCAACAGCTGCCAAATGTATACATGTGTCTTTTGAAGGTGATGGCTAACTAAAAATGATATAGAATTAATACTAGTAGCTCCATCTACGTGTCAGCCTACGAACCGTTCAGCCCACCTGTTACACTAACACAGTCAACCGAGTGGACTGCACGTGATGCACACTAAAAATGATATAACTCACATACTAATAGTGCAGCCGCTGCCAAATGTATACACGTGTCTTTTGAAGGTGATGGCTAACTAAAAATGATATAGAATTAATACTAGTAGCTCCATCTACGTGTCAGCCTACGAACCGTTCAGCCCACCTGTTACACTAACACAGTCAGCCGAGTGGACTGCACGTGATGCACACTAAAAATGATATAACTCACATACTAATAGTGCAGAAGCTGCCAAATGTATACACGTGTCTTTTGAAGGTGATGGCTAACTAAAAATGATATAGAATTAATACTAGTAGCTCCATCTACGTGTCAGCCTACGAACCGTTCAGCCCACCTGTTACACTAACACAGTCAGCCGAGTGGACTGCACGTGATGCACACTAAAAATGATATAACTCACATACTAATAGTGCAGCAGCTGCCAAATGTATACACGTGTCTTTTGAAGGTGATGGCTAACTAAAAATGATATAGAATTAATACTAGTAGCTCCATCTACGTGTCAGCCTACGAACCGTTCAGCCCACCTGTTACACTAACACAGTCAGCCGAGTGGACTGCACGTGATGCACACTAAAAATGATATAACTCACATACTAATAGTGCAGAAGCTGCCAAATGTATACACGTGTCTTTTGAAGGTGATGGCTAACTAAAAATGATATAGAATTAATACTAGTAGCTCCATCTACGTGTCAGCCTACGAACCGTTCAGCCCACCTGTTACACTAACACAGTCAGCCGAGTGGACTGCACGTGATGCACACTAAAAATGATATAACTCACATACTAATAGTGCAGCCGCTGCCAAATGTATACACGTGTCTTTTGAAGGTGATGGCTAACTAAAAATGATATAGAATTAATACTAGTAGCTCCATCTACGTGTCAGCCTACGAACCGTTCAGCCCACCTGTTACACTAACACAGTCAGCCGAGTGGACTGCACGTGATGCACACTAAAAATGATATAACTCACATACTAATAGTGCAGAAGCTGCCAAATGTATACACGTGTCTTTTGAAGGTGATGGCTAACTAAAAATGATATAGAATTAATACTAGTAGCTCCATCTACGTGTCAGCCTACGAACCGTTCAGCCCACCTGTTACACTAACACAGTCAGCCGAGTGGACTGCACGTGATGCACACTAAAAATGATATAACTCACATACTAATAGTGCAGCAGCTGCCAAATGTATACACGTGTCTTTTGAAGGTGATGGCTAACTAAAAATGATATAGAATTAATACTAGTAGCTCCATCTACGTGTCAGCCTACGAACCGTTCAGCCCACCTGTTACACTAACACAGTCAGCCGAGTGGACTGCACGTGATGCACACTAAAAATGATATAACTCACATACTAATAGTGCAGCCGCTGCCAAATGTATACACGTGTCTTTTGAAGGTGATGGCTAACTAAAAATGATATAGAATTAATACTAGTAGCTCCATCTACGTGTCAGCCTACGAACCGTTCAGCCCACCTGTTACACTAACACAGTCAGCCGAGTGGACTGCACGTGATGCACACTAAAAATGATATAACTCACATACTAATAGTGCAGAAGCTGCCAAATGTATACACGTGTCTTTTGAAGGTGATGGCTAACTAAAAATGATATAGAATTAATACTAGTAGCTCCATCTACGTGTCAGCCTACGAACCGTTCAGCCCACCTGTTACACTAACACAGTCAGCCGAGTGGACTGCACGTGATGCACACTAAAAATGATATAACTCACATACTAATAGTGCAGCAGCTGCCAAATGTATACACGTGTCTTTTGAAGGTGATGGCTAACTAAAAATGATATAGAATTAATACTAGTAGCTCCATCTACGTGTCAGCCTACGAACCGTTCAGCCCACCTGTTACACTAACACAGTCAGCCGAGTGGACTGCACGTGATGCACACTAAAAATGATATAACTCACATACTAATAGTGCAGTAAGCTGCCAAATGTATACACGTGTCTTTTGAAGGTGATGGCTAACTAAAAATGATATAGAATTAATACTAGTAGCTCCATCTACGTGTCAGCCTACGAACCGTTCAGCCCACCTGTTACACTAACACAGTCAGCCGAGTGGACTGCACGTGATGCACACTAAAAATGATATAACTCACATACTAATAGTGCAGAAGCTGCCAAATGTATACACGTGTCTTTTGAAGGTGATGGCTAACTAAAAATGATATAGAATTAATACTAGTAGCTCCATCTACGTGTCAGCCTACGAACCGTTCAGCCCACCTGTTACACTAACACAGTCAGCCGAGTGGACTGCACGTGATGCACACTAAAAATGATATAACTCACATACTAATAGTGCAGAAGCTGCCAAATGTATACACGTGTCTTTTGAAGGTGATGGCTAACTAAAAATGATATAGAATTAATACTAGTAGCTCCATCTACGTGTCAGCCTACGAACCGTTCAGCCCACCTGTTACACTAACACAGTCAGCCGAGTGGACTGCACGTGATGCACACTAAAAATGATATAACTCACATACTAATAGTGCAGCAGCTGCCAAATGTATACACGTGTCTTTTGAAGGTGATGGCTAACTAAAAATGATATAGAATTAATACTAGTAGCTCCATCTACGTGTCAGCCTACGAACCGTTCAGCCCACCTGTTACACTAACACAGTCAGCCGAGTGGACTGCACGTGATGCACACTAAAAATGATATAACTCACATACTAATAGTGCAGCAGCTGCCAAATGTATACACGTGTCTTTTGAAGGTGATGGCTAACTAAAAATGATATAGAATTAATACTAGTAGCTCCATCTACGTGTCAGCCTACGAACCGTTCAGCCCACCTGTTACACTAACACAGTCAGCCGAGTGGACTGCACGTGATGCACACTAAAAATGATATAACTCACATACTAATAGTGCAGAAGCTGCCAAATGTATACACGTGTCTTTTGAAGGTGATGGCTAACTAAAAATGATATAGAATTAATACTAGTAGCTCCATCTACGTGTCAGCCTACGAACCGTTCAGCCCACCTGTTACAGTCAGCCGAGTGGACTGCACGTGATGCACACTAAAAATGATATAACTCACATACTAATAGTGCAGAAGCTGCCAAATGTATACACGTGTCTTTTGAAGGTGATGGCTAACTAAAAATGATATAGAATTAATACTAGTAGCTCCATCTACGTGTCAGCCTACGAACCGTTCAGCCCACCTGTTACACTAACACAGTCAGCCGAGTGGACTGCACGTGATGCACACTAAAAATGATATAACTCACATACTAATAGTGCAGCAGCTGCCAAATGTATACACGTGTCTTTTGAAGGTGATGGCTAACTAAAAATGATATAGAATTAATACTAGTAGCTCCATCTACGTGTCAGCCTACGAACCGTTCAGCCCACCTGTTACACTAACACAGTCAGCCGAGTGGACTGCACGTGATGCACACTAAAAATGATATAACTCACATACTAATAGTGCAGCAGCTGCCAAATGTA
This sequence comes from Caerostris darwini, assembly GCA_021605075.1. Lineage (NCBI taxonomy): Eukaryota > Metazoa > Arthropoda > Arachnida > Araneae > Araneidae > Caerostris > Caerostris darwini. Next base: position 4,966 of record BPLQ01000164.1, read on the forward strand.
TACACGTGTCTTTTGAAGGTGATGGCTAACTAAAAATGATATAGAATTAATACTAGTAGCTCCATCTACGTGTCAGCCTACGAACCGTTCAGCCCACCTGTTACACTAACACAGTCAGCCGAGTGGACTGCACGTGATGCACACTAAAAATGATATAACTCACATACTAATAGTGCAGAAGCTGCCAAATGTATACACGTGTCTTTTGAAGGTGATGGCTAACTAAAAATGATATAGAATTAATACTAGTAGCTCCATCTACGTGTCAGCCTACGAACCGTTCAGCCCACCTGTTACACTAACACAGTCAGCCGAGTGGACTGCACGTGATGCACACTAAAAATGATATAACTCACATACTAATAGTGCAGCCGCTGCCAAATGTATACACGTGTCTTTTGAAGGTGATGGCTAACTAAAAATGATATAGAATTAATACTAGTAGCTCCATCTACGTGTCAGCCTACGAACCGTTCAGCCCACCTGTTACACTAACACAGTCAGCCGAGTGGACTGCACGTGATGCACACTAAAAATGATATAACTCACATACTAATAGTGCAGCAGCTGCCAAATGTATACACGTGTCTTTTGAAGGTGATGGCTAACTAAAAATGATATAGAATTAATACTAGTAGCTCCATCTACGTGTCAGCCTACGAACCGTTCAGCCCACCTGTTACACTAACACAGTCAGCCGAGTGGACTGCACGTGATGCACACTAAAAATGATATAACTCACATACTAATAGTGCAGCAGCTGCCAAATGTATACACGTGTCTTTTGAAGGTGATGGCTAACTAAAAATGATATAGAATTAATACTAGTAGCTCCATCTACGTGTCAGCCTACGAACCGTTCAGCCCACCTGTTACACTAACACAGTCAGCCGAGTGGACTGCACGTGATGCACACTAAAAATGATATAACTCACATACTAATAGTGCAGTAACTGCCAATTGTATACACATGTCTTTTGAAGGTGATGGCTAACTAAAAATGATATAGAATTAATACTAGTAGCTCCATCTACGTGTCAGCCTACGAACCGTTCAGACCACCTGTTACACTAACACAGTCAGCCGAGTGGACTGCACGTGATGCACACTAAAAATGATATAACTCACATACTAATAGTGCAGAAGCTGCCAAATGTATACACGTGTCTTTTGAAGGTGATGGCTAACTAAAAATGATATAGAATTAATACTAGTAGCTCCATCTACGTGTCAGCCTACGAACCGTTCAGCCCACCTGTTACACTAACACAGTCAGCCGAGTGGACTGCACGTGATGCACACTAAAAATGATATAACTCACATACTAATAGTGCAACAGCTGCCAAATGTATACATGTGTCTTTTGAAGGTGATGGCTAACTAAAAATGATATAGAATTAATACTAGTAGCTCCATCTACGTGTCAGCCTACGAACCGTTCAGCCCACCTGTTACACTAACACAGTCAACCGAGTGGACTGCACGTGATGCACACTAAAAATGATATAACTCACATACTAATAGTGCAGCAGCTGCCAAATGTATACACATGTCTTTTGAAGGTGATGGCTAACTAAAAATGATATAGAATTAATACTAGTAGCTCCATCTACGTGTCAGCCTACGAACCGTTCAGACCACCTGTTACACTAACACAGTCAGCCGAGTGGACTGCACGTGATGCACACTAAAAATGATATAACTCACATACTAATAGTGCAGAAGCTGCCAAATGTATACACGTGTCTTTTGAAGGTGATGGCTAACTAAAAATGATATAGAATTAATACTAGTAGCTCCATCTACGTGTCAGCCTACGAACCGTTCAGCCCACTTGTTACAGTCAGCCGAGTGGACTGCACGTGATGCACACTAAAAATGATATAACTCACATACTAATAGTGCAGCCGCTGCCAAATGTATACACGTGTCTTTTGAAGGTGATGGCTAACTAAAAATGATATAGAATTAATACTAGTAGCTCCATCTACGTGTCAGCCTACGAACCGTTCAGCCCACCTGTTACACTAACACAGTCAGCCGAGTGGACTGCACGTGATGCACACTAAAAATGATATAACTCACATACTAATAGTGCAGAAGCTGCCAAATGTATACACGTGTCTTTTGAAGGTGATGGCTAACTAAAAATGATATAGAATTAATACTAGTAGCTCCATCTACGTGTCAGCCTACGAACCGTTCAGCCCACCTGTTACACTAACACAGTCAGCCGAGTGGACTGCACGTGATGCACACTAAAAATGATATAACTCACATACTAATAGTGCAGCAGCTGCCAAATGTATACACGTGTCTTTTGAAGGTGATGGCTAACTAAAAATGATATAGAATTAATACTAGTAGCTCCATCTACGTGTCAGCCTACGAACCGTTCAGCCCACCTGTTACACTAACACAGTCAGCCGAGTGGACTGCACGTGATGCACACTAAAAATGATATAACTCACATACTAATAGTGCAGCCGCTGCCAAATGTATACACGTGTCTTTTGAAGGTGATGGCTAACTAAAAATGATATAGAATTAATACTAGTAGCTCCATCTACGTGTCAGCCTACGAACCGTTCAGCCCACCTGTTACACTAACACAGTCAGCCGAGTGGACTGCACGTGATGCACACTAAAAATGATATAACTCACATACTAATAGTGCAGTAAGCTGCCAAATGTATACACGTGTCTTTTGAAGGTGATGGCTAACTAAAAATGATATAGAATTAATACTAGTAGCTCCATCTACGTGTCAGCCTACGAACCGTTCAGCCCACCTGTTACACTAACACAGTCAGCCGAGTGGACTGCACGTGATGCACACTAAAAATGATATAACTCACATACTAATAGTGCAGCAGCTGCCAAATGTATACACGTGTCTTTTGAAGGTGATGGCTAACTAAAAATGATATAGAATTAATACTAGTAGCTCCATCTACGTGTCAGCCTACGAACCGTTCAGCCCACCTGTTACACTAACACAGTCAGCCGAGTGGACTGCACGTGATGCACACTAAAAATGATATAACTCACATACTAATAGTGCAGCAGCTGCCAAATGTATACACGTGTCTTTTGAAGGTGATGGCTAACTAAAAATGATATAGAATTAATACTAGTAGCTCCATCTACGTGTCAGCCTACGAACCGTTCAGCCCACCTGTTACACTAACACAGTCAGCCGAGTGGACTGCACGTGATGCACACTAAAAATGATATAACTCACATACTAATAGTGCAGCAGCTGCCAAATGTATACACATGTCTTTTGAAGGTGATGGCTAACTAAAAATGATATAGAATTAATACTAGTAGCTCCATCTACGTGTCAGCCTACGAACCGTTCAGACCACCTGTTACACTAACACAGTCAGCCGAGTGGACTGCACGTGATGCACACTAAAAATGATATAACTCACATACTAATAGTGCAGAAGCTGCCAAATGTATACACGTGTCTTTTGAAGGTGATGGCTAACTAAAAATGATATAGAATTAATACTAGTAGCTCCATCTACGTGTCAGCCTACGAACCGTTCAGCCCACTTGTTACAGTCAGCCGAGTGGACTGCACGTGATGCACACTAAAAATGATATAACTCACATACTAATAGTGCAGCCGCTGCCAAATGTATACACGTGTCTTTTGAAGGTGATGGCTAACTAAAAATGATATAGAATTAATACTAGTAGCTCCATCTACGTGTCAGCCTACGAACCGTTCAGCCCACCTGTTACACTAACACAGTCAACCGAGTGGACTGCACGTGATGCACACTAAAAATGATATAACTCACATACTAATAGTGCAGCCGCTGCCAAATGTATACACGTGTCTTTTGAAGGTGATGGCTAACTAAAAATGATATAGAATTAATACTAGTAACTCCATCTACGTGTCAGCCTACGAACCGTTCAGCCCACCTGTTACACTAACACAGTCAGCCGAGTGGACTGCACGTGATGCACACTAAAAATGATATAACTCACATACTAATAGTGCAGCAGCTGCCAAATGTATACACGTGTCTTTTGAAGGTGATGGCTAACTAAAAATGATATAGAATTAATACTAGTAGCTCCATCTACGTGTCAGCCTACGAACCGTTCAGCCCACCTGTTACACTAACACAGTCAGCCGAGTGGACTGCACGTGATGCACACTAAAAATGATATAACTCACATACTAATAGTGCAGAAGCTGCCAAATGTATACACGTGTCTTTTGAAGGTGATGGCTAACTAAAAATGATATAGAATTAATACTAGTAGCTCCATCTACGTGTCAGCCTACGAACCGTTCAGCCCACCTGTTACACTAACACAGTCAGCCGAGTGGACTGCACGTGATGCACACTAAAAATGATATAACTCACATACTAATAGTGCAGAAGCTGCCAAATGTATACACGTGTCTTTTGAAGGTGATGGCTAACTAAAAATGATATAGAATTAATACTAGTAGCTCCATCTACGTGTCAGCCTACGAACCGTTCAGCCCACCTGTTACACTAACACAGTCAGCCGAGTGGACTGCACGTGATGCACACTAAAAATGATATAACTCACATACTAATAGTGCAGCCGCTGCCAAATGTATACACGTGTCTTTTGAAGGTGATGGCTAACTAAAAATGATATAGAATTAATACTAGTAGCTCCATCTACGTGTCAGCCTACGAACCGTTCAGCCCACCTGTTACACTAACACAGTCAGCCGAGTGGACTGCACGTGATGCACACTAAAAATGATATAACTCACATACTAATAGTGCAGCAGCTGCCAAATGTATACACATGTCTTTTGAAGGTGATGGCTAACTAAAAATGATATAGAATTAATACTAGTAGCTCCATCTACGTGTCAGCCTACGAACCGTTCAGCCCACCTGTTACACTAACACAGTCAGCCGAGTGGACTGCACGTGATGCACACTAAAAATGATATAACTCACATACTAATAGTGCAGCAGCTGCCAAATGTATACACATGTCTTTTGAAGGTGATGGCTAACTAAAAATGATATAGAATTAATACTAGTAGCTCCATCTACGTGTCAGCCTACGAACCGTTCAGACCACCTGTTACACTAACACAGTCAGCCGAGTGGACTGCACGTGATGCACACTAAAAATGATATAACTCACATACTAATAGTGCAGAAGCTGCCAAATGTATACACGTGTCTTTTGAAGGTGATGGCTAACTAAAAATGATATAGAATTAATACTAGTAGCTCCATCTACGTGTCAGCCTACGAACCGTTCAGCCCACTTGTTACAGTCAGCCGAGTGGACTGCACGTGATGCACACTAAAAATGATATAACTCACATACTAATAGTGCAGCCGCTGCCAAATGTATACACGTGTCTTTTGAAGGTGATGGCTAACTAAAAATGATATAGAATTAATACTAGTAGCTCCATCTACGTGTCAGCCTACGAACCGTTCAGCCCACCTGTTACACTAACACAGTCAACCGAGTGGACTGCACGTGATGCACACTAAAAATGATATAACTCACATACTAATAGTGCAGCCGCTGCCAAATGTATACACGTGTCTTTTGAAGGTGATGGCTAACTAAAAATGATATAGAATTAATACTAGTAGCTCCATCTACGTGTCAGCCTACGAACCGTTCAGCCCACCTGTTACACTAACACAGTCAGCCGAGTGGACTGCACGTGATGCACACTAAAAATGATATAACTCACATACTAATAGTGCAGCAGCTGCCAAATGTATACACGTGTCTTTTGAAGGTGATGGCTAACTAAAAATGATATAGAATTAATACTAGTAGCTCCATCTACGTGTCAGCCTACGAACCGTTCAGCCCACCTGTTACACTAACACAGTCAGCCGAGTGGACTGCACGTGATGCACACTAAAAATGATATAACTCACATACTAATAGTGCAGCCGCTGCCAAATGTATACACGTGTCTTTTGAAGGTGATGGCTAACTAAAAATGATATAGAATTAATACTAGTAGCTCCATCTACGTGTCAGCCTACGAACCGTTCAGCCCACCTGTTACACTAACACAGTCAGCCGAGTGGACTGCACGTGATGCACACTAAAAATGATATAACTCACATACTAATAGTGCAGCCGCTGCCAAATGTATACACGTGTCTTTTGAAGGTGATGGCTAACTAAAAATGATATAGAATTAATACTAGTAGCTCCATCTACGTGTCAGCCTACGAACCGTTCAGCCCACCTGTTACACTAACACAGTCAGCCGAGTGGACTGCACGTGATGCACACTAAAAATGATATAACTCACATACTAATAGTGCAGCCGCTGCCAAATGTATACACGTGTCTTTTGAAGGTGATGGCTAACTAAAAATGATATAGAATTAATACTAGTAGCTCCATCTACGTGTCAGCCTACGAACCGTTCAGCCCACCTGTTACACTAACACAGTCAGCCGAGTGGACTGCACGTGATGCACACTAAAAATGATATAACTCACATACTAATAGTGCAGCCGCTGCCAAATGTATACACGTGTCTTTTGAAGGTGATGGCTAACTAAAAATGATATAGAATTAATACTAGTAGCTCCATCTACGTGTCAGCCTACGAACCGTTCAGCCCACCTGTTACACTAACACAGTCAGCCGAGTGGACTGCACGTGATGCACACTAAAAATGATATAACTCACATACTAATAGTGCAGCCGCTGCCAAATGTATACACGTGTCTTTTGAAGGTGATGGCTAACTAAAAATGATATAGAATTAATACTAGTAGCTCCATCTACGTGTCAGCCTACGAACCGTTCAGCCCACCTGTTACACTAACACAGTCAGCCGAGTGGACTGCACGTGATGCACACTAAAAATGATATAACTCACATACTAATAGTGCAGCCGCTGCCAAATGTATACACGTGTCTTTTGAAGGTGATGGCTAACTAAAAATGATATAGAATTAATACTAGTAGCTCCATCTACGTGTCAGCCTACGAACCGTTCAGCCCACCTGTTACACTAACACAGTCAGCCGAGTGGACTGCACGTGATGCACACTAAAAATGATATAACTCACATACTAATAGTGCAGCCGCTGCCAAATGTATACACGTGTCTTTTGAAGGTGATGGCTAACTAAAAATGATATAGAATTAATACTAGTAGCTCCATCTACGTGTCAGCCTACGAACCGTTCAGCCCACCTGTTACACTAACACAGTCAGCCGAGTGGACTGCACGTGATGCACACTAAAAATGATATAACTCACATACTAATAGTGCAGCCGCTGCCAAATGTATACACGTGTCTTTTGAAGGTGATGGCTAACTAAAAATGATATAGAATTAATACTAGTAACTCCATCTACGTGTCAGCCTACGAACCGTTCAGCCCACCTGTTACACTAACACAGTCAGCCGAGTGGACTGCACGTGATGCACACTAAAAATGATATAACTCACATACTAATAGTGCAGCCGCTGCCAAATGTATACACGTGTCTTTTGAAGGTGATGGCTAACTAAAAATGATATAGAATTAATACTAGTAGCTCCATCTACGTGTCAGCCTACGAACCGTTCAGCCCACCTGTTACACTAACACAGTCAGCCGAGTGGACTGCACGTGATGCACACTAAAAATGATATAACTCACATACTAATAGTGCAGCAGCTGCCAAATGTATACACGTGTCTTTTGAAGGTGATGGCTAACTAAAAATGATATAGAATTAATACTAGTAGCTCCATCTACGTGTCAGCCTACGAACCGTTCAGCCCACCTGTTACACTAACACAGTCAGCCGAGTGGACTGCACGTGATGCACACTAAAAATGATATAACTCACATACTAATAGTGCAGCCGCTGCCAAATGTATACACGTGTCTTTTGAAGGTGATGGCTAACTAAAAATGATATAGAATTAATACTAGTAGCTCCATCTACGTGTCAGCCTACGAACCGTTCAGCCCACCTGTTACACTAACACAGTCAGCCGAGTGGACTGCACGTGATGCACACTAAAAATGATATAACTCACATACTAATAGTGCAGCCGCTGCCAAATGTATACACGTGTCTTTTGAAGGTGATGGCTAACTAAAAATGATATAGAATTAATACTAGTAGCTCCATCTACGTGTCAGCCTACGAACCGTTCAGCCCACCTGTTACACTAACACAGTCAGCCGAGTGGACTGCACGTGATGCACACTAAAAATGATATAACTCACATACTAATAGTGCAGCAGCTGCCAAATGTATACACGTGTCTTTTGAAGGTGATGGCTAACTAAAAATGATATAGAATTAATACTAGTAGCTCCATCTACGTGTCAGCCTACGAACCGTTCAGCCCACCTGTTACACTAACACAGTCAACCGAGTGGACTGCACGTGATGCACACTAAAAATGATATAACTCACATACTAATAGTGCAGCCGCTGCCAAATGTATACACGTGTCTTTTGAAGGTGATGGCTAACTAAAAATGATATAGAATTAATACTAGTAGCTCCATCTACGTGTCAGCCTACGAACCGTTCAGACCACCTGTTACACTAACACAGTCAGCCGAGTGGACTGCACGTGATGCACACTAAAAATGATATAACTCACATACTAATAGTGCAGAAGCTGCCAAATGTATACACGTGTCTTTTGAAGGTGATGGCTAACTAAAAATGATATAGAATTAATACTAGTAACTCCATCTACGTGTCAGCCTACGAACCGTTCAACCCACCTGTTACACAACACAGTCAGCCGAATGGACTGCACGTGATGCACACTAAAAATGATATAACTCACATACTAATAGTGCAGCCGCTGCCAAATGTATACACGTGTCTTTTGAAGGTGATGGCTAACTAAAAATGATATAGAATTAATACTAGTAGCTCCATCTACGTGTCAGCCTACGAACCGTTCTGCCCACCTGTTACACTAACACAGTCAGCCTAGTGGACTGCACGTGATGCACACTAAAAATGATATAACTCACATACTAATAGTGCAGCAGCTGCCAAATGTATACACGTGTCTTTTGAAGGTGATGGCTAACTAAAAATGATATAGAATTAATACTAGTAGCTCCATCTACGTGTCAGCCTACGAACCGTTCTGCCCACCTGTTACACTAACACAGTCAGCCGAATGGACTGCACGTGATGCACACTAAAAATGATATAACTCACATAGTAATAGTGCAGCAGCTGCCAAATATATACACGTGTCTTTTGAAGGTGATGGCTAACTGAAAATGATATAGAATTAATACTAGTAGCTCCATGTACGTGTCAGCCTATGGACTTTTCAGCCCGCCTGTTACACTAACACTAAAATTTCTACAACTCGCATACCAATAGTGCAAAAATTGTCAAATGCATACACGTGTCTCTAAAAGGTTGGGGCTAACTAAAAATCTCATGGATTCAATACGAGTGGCTCCATCTACGCGTCAGCCCGCGAACTTTTCAGCCCGCCTGTTGTGTTTAAAAAGAAGAGAGAGTGCTCACCCTAACGACGCTCTTGGGCGCCATGGCGATCTCCGTGCTGAAGTGCTCGATGATCTCGGAGCACTGCGAGAGCCCGGGCGGCAACCCTTCTCCATGGCGCTGAAACACGAAAGAGAGATCAAGTTCGTCGCCAAACACCGCCATCGCGCCACGATTAGTAGCCAAACAAATATTAGGTGAAGTGTTATTCTTAGATTGCTTCTACGCCAAATAGTATCACCATCTTATCAAACTTTTATTTCTGGAATCCTTTTTGCACCAAAATGCATCGCCAAAACCGCTATTGCGCCAACATTACTTCGGTGTCATTGTAAAAAGATATTTCGCCAAAATTCATCGCCATAATCGCTATGACGCCCACATTAGTAGCCAAACAGCTATTATGTGAAGTGCTATTCTTAAATTGTTTTTACGCCAAATTGAATCACCAAAAACCGCTTTTGCGCCAACATTAGTATCCAAACAGCTATTATGTGAAGTGTTATTCTTAAATTGCTTTTACGCCAAACTCCATCGCCAAAAGTGGCTATTGCGCCAACATTAGTAGCCAAACAGTTATTATGTGAAGTGTTACTCTTAAATTGCTTTAACGCCAAAAATCGCTAATACGCCAACATTAGTAGCCAAAGAGCTATTGTGTGAAGTGTTTCTCTTAAATTGCTTCTACGCTAAATAGTATCACTATCTTGTCAAACTTTTATTTCTGAAATCCTTTTACGCCAAAAGTCATCGCCAAAAACCGGTATTGCACCAATATTACTTCGGTGTCATTGTAAAACGATATTTCGCCAAAAATTCATCGCAAAAAATCGCTACTGCGCCAACATTAGTAGCCAAACAGCTATTATGTGAAGTTTTACTCTTAAATCGCTTTAACGCCAAAATTCCTCGCCAAGAATTGTTATTGCGCCAACATTAGTTCGGTCTCATTGTAAAACGATATGTCGCCAAAATTCATCTCCAAAAATTGTTATTGCGCCAACATTAGTTCGGTCTCATTATAAAACGATATTTCGCCAAAATTCATCTCCAAAAATTGTTATTGCGCCAACATTAGTTCGGTGTCATTGTAAAAAGATATTTCGCCAAAATTCGTCGCCAAAAACCACTTTTACGCCAACATTAGTAGCCAAACAGCTATTAAGTGAAGTGTTACTTTTAAATCGCTTTAACGCCAGAATTCCTCGCCAAAAATTGTTATTGCGCCAACATTAGTTCGGTGTCATTGTAAAACGGTATTTCGCCAAAATTCATCGCCAAAAACCGCTTTTACGCCAACATTAGTAGCCAAACAGCTATTAAATGAAGTGTTACTCTTAAATCGCTGTTACGCCAAATATTGAGTAAGAATGCCATTGCTAATTACGTTACTGAAACTAATTTAACTCTAACTAATATTGCTGCACATATTACAATGGGGATTACACTTTAAAAAGTTTGCGGTACTTACGTATTAACGGTACCTTGGCAACAGTTGCGCCAATAAAGAGCACACGCGCCAACCGCAGCCACAGATTTGGCGCCAATCTACACTTAAAATTTGTTGTTCCAAATAATAAAATATATATGTAGGATTTGTTGGTGTCGAAATCACCAGATAGCGACACCTTACGGTCGCTTGTCTTTGACAGAGCTGTTTACAACGTGGGGGTGTATTGAACTTTTAACTCTGACCCCACGAGAGGGTCCCCGTGGATGAGAGCCCCGCCGACGTCAAGCAGCGAGAGAATGGACGGTGCTGTCCTGTAATTAATTGTTAATGTAAATATCAATGTACATATAATCGTACTTAATTAAATGTTGCGTGATATGGACAAATACATGGATTATTAACTTTCAAAGATTCAGTGCTACTTCTAGTACATTGGCGACACTTAAAAACCGCCAAGTCTGTCGCCAAGGTACCGTTAATACGTAAGTACCATTTGTTTTGTTAAAAAAGTTTGCTATTTTAGTTGACGTCGTCAGTAAATTTTTTCCTTACTTACACTCATATTATTGAAAACTGTACACAGAGCAAATCACAACACCACAAGCCTCTCTTGCAGAATTGTAACATAAAATTTGGAAGTATCATATGGTCTACTTCATATGTTATACTTTGCAATGCCTACAGGAATAATCTGAATCTTTCAAAAGAAAACAGAAATCATTGGAACTAAACATAATTTTCAAAGTATGAAATACAAACTTTTGGAATGTAACAATTTTTTGAACACCTGGTTTAATGTTAACAATACTTGCTGAAACTATTTGATACAGATTAATTTTTTTTCTTTTTGATATTATACAGAAAATAGTATTTTCAGAAAAGCATTTAAAAGTTTTATTTCAATTATAAATTTAATTTTCCAGCAAGGGAAAATTATCAGAAGTAAAGAGAAAAAATTATTAAAAATATTGGTCTTGATTATCCATATATATTCAATAGCAAAATTTTCAATAAGCACACAATACCAAAACTGCCAACTCTTAAACAGTTCCACTAATAGAAAAACAAGTTAAAATTTGCCACTAATTAATATATTTTTCACTTAAAACAATTTAGAAGTTTCTGTTTAAAAATAATTATTACATTGCATCGGCATAAAACTCTTCCCTGTAAAAATAATGGTTGATTTTAAAGGATTTTGCACCATGGATAATGCCATCCAAATTTTCTGTCGTATGCCATTTATTTTGGAGGAAATGATTAATTTAAAATTGAAATTGTAGGCTAGGTTTTAATTTAAAGAATTCTGCAATTGCCAAATGATTGTTCAAAATCAGAGGCTTTGCACCAAAATTGGTTTAAGGTTAAAATTGTATTTCTGTTTCAATTTTGTGTTTTTGACTATGATGAATGATATTGATGATAATGCCAAAAACATGGTTACCAGAATTGAGATTTGTTCAACTCTTGCACAGAAGATCATTTATTTTATTTTAGGATTAAATTTTACCTGGCATTAAAAAAGCTGTCCTTCGTTATTATAAAAATCATACCTGCATTCCTACATGTTTAATCTCAATCAAAATTACAGAGAGAAATTGTGCAGTATCCTAGCCAAAAAGAAAGCACAGTGTTTATAGCGTATCTGTTAAGTGGGAAAATAAATCTTGGTCTTAACAATTTTTAAAAGCAATGAATTAATAAAAAAGAGAAGGATTTGTCTATATGAATAATGATTTCCACTCATACGCGAGGCCAAAGTAAAATAAAGTATTTTTGTAGGATCGTCAAGTGTTCAATTGTTAACCGATCTTGATTTCAAAAACAAATTTAATATTGCTGAATATTTGGCTTGGGATGTTTTTGAAAGCATAAATAAAAATGCTTTGGAAAATAAAATGTCTCAAAATAAAATTGTGGAGAATCTATTTTTCTTATTTAGGGCATTGAGATGAAATATGTGTACAAAATTTTATTTTCTACATTAAGAGCTTTTTCTGTAAGGAGAGCACTATTGATGAGCATGTCAAAAGATTTAGATCAAATAAAAAAGATATATAGAAAATAAAGTGAAAATGCATTAATACTGAATCTAAAATAGAACACAGCAAAAGCAGAAAGCAAAATGAGTTTGCACGAGATTTTATTAATTTATGACTAAGACAGTAAATAATAATATGTTTAAGTTCTTATTATTATAAAATTGTAAACAGTTATATCCACCTTTTAGTTTTTTCAATATTTTTTTTTTTTTGAAAAATAACGAAAATCCTTCATAATGGGGCAAAATCGTCACATGCAATAGTGACATATTTAGAATTAACGAATGCCAAACCTATATATGTCACATTTTTTTAAAAAGAAATTTTATATTTCAATTTGTTGTGATTTAATCAAAAATAAATAATAATTTGCAAATAATCAAAAACATAATTGTAATTGGTTTATTTCCATACATCATAATTAGCTTATATAGTTAGAATGCATTAGTTGTGATTGTACGATAATTTTTCTTTTTGGACATGGTACAAGTATGTAAAACTATGATATACTTAAATCTATTGTTAATTTATCTTTAATGACGTATTTTAAAACATTACAAAGAAATAAAAAACATATTTTACGAACCAACTTTATAAAGAAGTTTGTTTATAAGGAAGTAATCATAAAAGTTTTCTTCTATAAATAATTATTTTGTTACGTTTAACGAAAAAGAAAAATACTTACAAGTGACACAACAATTCTGGTGGATATTGATTTTTAGGATCTCTATATCCACTATCTGTATGATTCATGGCATCCATTTTTAAGCGATGCTGAATAAATACATCTAGAATATCTTTGGGACCAACCTAAGTGATGAGCAAAATAGTATTAAATTATTTACAGTTTTGATAAGATTTATTAGAAATTGATCCATAATTGTATTATACTCAGTACCCTAAATAAGTGTTTTCATATATGAAATTTCTATTAAAATTAATCATTAATTTGTAAAATCACAAGGATAAAAATAAAATAAACTCAACATTGAATGTTTCATTGTGGTTACATTAAATTTGTAAAGACATTAATAAAATATCTTCTCAGTCACCAGATTTAAACCTGATCAAACATTGAATTTGAAAACAACATTTTCTTAAAGTAGTAACTAAATCTATAACACAAAATAATGAAAAAAATAGGTCCCGAATTTACTAGAAATTTAATTTGAAATCTACATCAGTTATCAAAAAGTTTTCTTTAAACTCATGTCTATCTAAACAAAAATTAAAAATTTAATAAGCAGTTCAAAGAGCTTTATTTGATTTAATTGATTCAATACAAAAAATTTTGTAAGTAACAATTTTTTTAATTCCAAAAAGTGGGCTACTTGATCAGCATCAGCATGTTACTACTTCTAGCACATCAAAAATGAGAAATTTTTTACTAAGGCATCAGCAACTGTTATGCTCCATAATCTGTCACGGGTGTAGTTTTTGACCAGAGTGAGTGAGTAGCTGCCGATGATAATTAAAGCAATAGCGGAATCCTTATGATGATGGCAAGGGATTGAAGATGTCCACATGTAGTGTGATATTGTTGACATGTCATATTGCTGATACAGATTATTCACATGCCTATAAACTCTTGGCATTTGATGCGGCATCTAGCCCGGTCCCTCTAGACTTTTTTTTTTTTTTTTGTTGTTGTTAGATGGCTTTTTAATTTGGAGAATATCAATTTTGTAGTGGAGTTAAGACCTCAATGTGCAAGGTCATGAAAACTGGGACACTTGTTTTCTACAATCAGATGAAATTTCTTTGGCGTTGAAATCACTAGGCAGCTTTCTTCTTAATGTAATTGACTATTGTGTCCTGTTCCGATGTAATAATTCTACTAATTTGGGACAGTACGAACAGTCATCGAACTATCATCGAAAAGTGGTCTACAGTGATATTGTTGATGCGGATTATTCGCATGCCTTAACTTTTGGCATTTGATACAGTATTTAGCTTGGTCCATTGAGACTGTTCTTTTTTAAGCAGCCTATTTTTTTTTTTTATCACTCTGATCTTTGGTACCACAGGCTTCAGGTTTGAATCTTCGCGGTGGCATGGATGGATGTTAGTTAGTGGTTCGGAATCCATGTATAAATTATAGATCTTGGTCTAATTAGATTAAGGTATGCAGAAAAATGACCGTAGAGGTGATATTGTTGATGCGGATTATTCACATGCCTTTAACTTTTGGCATTTGATGCAGCAAGAGCCCTTGGACTTGGTTCTTTTTTGTTAGATGGCTGTTCGAACATGGAAGATAACAATTTTGTAGTGGATTTAATAGCCAGATATGCAAGATCATGAATACTGTGAAACATTTGTTTCTTACAATCAGACAGTTTTGACCAATTGTGAATTTAAAGTACCACTGGTGTTGCTTTGACCATAATTTAATGTGTTGTATTTGGCGTTAAAATCACCAGGCAGGTTTCTTACTGTATGCAATTGACTATTGCGTCCAGCTCTGATGTAATAATCTTAACAATTTGGGACGGTACGAACAGTCATCGTAAGAATCGAACTATCGAGAAGCGGTCGATGATAGGGAATCAATTGCAAAATCCTTCTGATGGAAAGGGACCAATTTATTCCACATTTACTTCTTTGAAACCTGACATAGATGTGATATGTTGATGCGGATTATTCGCATGCCTTTAACTTTTGACATTTGATGCAGCATTTAGACTGGTCCTTTGAGACTCTTGTTCTTTTTTGTAGCACTCTGGTCTTTGGTGCTTCAGGCTTGAATCTTGGCGGTAGCATGGATGTTTATTAGTGGTATGGGATCCGCATTAAATTGTAGGTTCTGGTCTAATTAGCCTAAAGTGTGCACAAAACGACCATAGATGTGATATTGTTGATGCGGATTATTCACATGCCTTTAGCTTTTGGCATTTGATGAGGCATTTAGCCCGACAACTCTAGACTTGGTCCTTTTTTAATAGATGGCCATTCAAATTTGAGAATATCAATTTTATAGTAGATTTAGTAACTGGATATACAAAAAAGATCATGAAAATTGAAACATGTTTCTTACAATCAGATGGGTTTGACCAATTGTGAATCAAAGTACCTTTGATGTTGGCTTTGACCATAACTTCATGTGTCATAACTTTGACCATAACTTCATGGTAGTGAAGCAATAGCAAAATCCTTATGATGGAAAGGGACCGATTTATTCTAAATTTATTTCTTTGAAGCTTGACGTAGATGTGATATTGTTGATGTGGATTATTCGCATGCCTTTAACTTTTGGCATTTGGTGCAGGTTTTAGCCCCGCCCATTGAGAATTTTTTTTCTTCAGTACTCTGAATCATGTTAAATTATAGTTTCTGGTCTAATTAGCTTTCAATGTGCACAAAATGACAGTAGATGTGATATATTTGCGTATTATTCACATGCCTTAGCTTTTGGCATTTGATGAGGCATTTAGCCTGGAAAGTCTATATAGACTTAGTTCTTTTTTGATAGCTGACTATTCGAATTTGGTGGATATCAATGTTGTACTATTTTATATCCGATTCAGTAACTATTGTGTCCAGTTCCGCTGTAATAATTCTACGAATTTGGTACGAACTATCACCGAGAAGCAGTCGATGTGAGTGAAGCAATAGGAAAATCCTTATGATGGAATGGGACCGATTTATTCCATATTTATTTCTCCGAAACCTGACATAGATGTGATATTGTTGGCGCGGATTATTCGCATGCCTTTAGCTTTTGGCATTTGATGAGGCATTTAGCCTGGCAACTCTAGACTTGGTCCTTTTTTAATAGATGGCCATTCAAATTTGGGAGAATATCAATTTTATAGTAGATTTAGCAACTGGATATACAAAAAAGATCATGAAAATTGAAACGTTTCTTACAATCAGATGGGTTTAACCAATTGTGAATCAAAGTACCACTGGTGTTGGCTTTGACCATAACTTCATGTGTCATAACTTAAATCCTTATGATGGAAAGGGAACGATTTAATTTAAATTTATTTCTTGAAACCTGGCGTAGATGTGATATTGTTGATGTGGATTATTCACATGCCTTTAAACGTTTGGCGTTTGATGCAGTATTTAACCTGATCCCTTGAGATTCTGTTGTTTTTTTTTTTAGCGGCCTTTGGTCTTTGGTACCAACAGGCTTCAGGTTGAAATTCTTACTGGGGCATGGATGTTTGTTAGTTGTTTGGAATCCATGTTAAATTGTAGGTCTTGGTCTAATTAGCCTAAAGTCTGCAGGAAAATGACCGTACAGGTGATATTGCTGATGTGGATTATTCGCATGCCTTTACCTTTTGGCATTTGATGCAGCAGAGCCCTTGGACTTGGTTCTTTTTTGTTAGATGGCCATTCAAACTTGGAGGATAGCAATTTTGTAGTCGATTTAATACCCAGATGTACAGAGATCATGAATACTATGAAACTTTTGTTTTTTATTATCAGACAGATCTGACCAATTGTAAATTTAAAGTACCACTGGTGTTTCTTTGACCATAACTTCATGTGGTGTGTTTGGTGTTGAAATCACGAGGCATGTTTCTTACTGTATTTGACTATTGTGCCCAGTTCCGATGTAATAATTCTACCAATTTTCTACAGTATGAACAGTCATCGAACTATCATTGAGAAGCAGTTGAAGGTAGTGAAGCAATTGCAAAATCCGTATGATGGAAAGAGACCGATTTATTCCAAATTTATTTCTTTGAAACATGACGGTAGATATTATTGATGCGGATTATTCGCATGCCTTTAACTTTTGGCATTTGATGCGGCTTTTAGGCCTGACCCTTGAGAGGTTCTTTTATCAGCACTTTATTCTTCGATGACTGTAATTGACTATTGTCTGTAACTCCGATGTAAAAATTCTTCCAATCAGGAGCTGTAGATGCTTGAAGTAATTAAATTGGGTCCATTTTTGTGTATTAATACAATAGGAGAGTTTTCAAAGAGATTATTAAATCGTGTACTTTATAGTGAATTAATTTTCTGTGAACACAATTTGCTGTGTCTTGCATCTCTAAGTGAACCTGTCAGATGTGTAAATTTTATAATTTTGAATTTTTATGGTGTCACTGGGACACAAATTTTTCTCTTGTATAGCTATAATATGAAGGTTATGGTTTCGAAACTCACTGATTTTTCCCCCCTGGTATTATTAGTATTCCAATCAATGAATATCAAGAATTGGTTCAGATGACTATTGTTGCATATTGCAGATATTTGTCGAGCTGAAAGTACATTTAGCATGATTGTTAATTTTGAGATTAACCTGCTTGCTTTTCTAGTACATAAAACTGCCGTGATTTCGGAATTAGAGCTGCAATCTGAACCTGCAGGAGGTGCTATAGATTCTCTTTTCCAATTCCTTCTATTAGCTCACACTCTCCCTATATATTTGGCGTTCAAATTTTCAATCGTTATTAAATTACTTTTTATTCATCCACTCAAATTCAAATACATTTTTTAAAACTTGTAGGTGATGACACTTGACGGTAATAAAATTTTTTCAAATATTAATTCACTAATTAAATTTAATTAATTAATTAGTTTTAATTTTTTTAGATTTAAGTTGCATATATCTACCAATAGATAGCGCCAGATAAACTTAAGAAAATAAATGAAAATTATTTATAAAGGACTTTCTGTAATATAGTGAAAAAAAGTAGGAATTGACTTTAAATTTTTTTTTTTTTTATATTACTTGTTTGTAATACTGATGCTAAAATAGTAGATTGTGTGCTTAATGGTAACAAAGCTTGTTTAATGGAAGTAGCCGATTGATTTGGAAGGGCAAATGAAACCACAGGAACTAAGTGATTGGCTATTGGCCTGCATTCGTTTCTTGCGTTCTTCACAGTAGTTGACTTTAAGGGGAGGAGCAAGGACGATGTTGGTGGTGTTCTGTGGAATAAAGAGAGAAATTAGCAGTTTGTGGAAAAGATAATAGAATGATTATCACTTTACAATGAACATGTAGGTGGTTTTCTAGAGGTTCCACGTAATCTTTCGATTTATGTGGCTCGGCACATTTCACATGTATAGGATCTCTTGAGCAGAACTTGCTATGATGAAAGTGTTGTTGACATTTGAGGCATTGCAGTGATTTCACTTTTATCCGGAAGTGTGAAAGAGAGTTAAGTTGAAAAACTGCTTGCTGTTGGGCTACAAGGAAGAGATGCATGTTTCCTTTGCCGGCTTTGCACAGCAATTGAGTGACAAAATTATATTTGAATTATCATTCAATTAACTCCAGTTTTAGGTCGTTTGTAGAGAAATCTTTGGGAAGTCCACGTTTCAAGGGCTTCTCCTGAGACAGTTCATAGGTGTGTGGTCTTAAAAAACAGGCAGCAACTATAAACTGCCAGTCGAATTTTCATCTCAAGCCTAGATAGAGCTTGAATTGAACTAATTGAATTCTTTAAGTTTTAATTGGTTGGATAAAATTGGCTGCAAAAAGTTTACATTCTGAAGGAATTCATTTATTTGATTTAGATTGGGGAAATACACAATCATTAGTTCCCGCATCTATCAAATTGTTTTATGGTTCGAGTTGTCAAATAGAAAAAGGCGATAATTCAAGCTGCCACAGTTATTTGTGTTTCCTCAAGCGACAGGCGATTAGTTTTCTGAGAATGATGTCAAGTTATGGTTTCTTAATTCGCAAGGTTGAATACACTTTTTAGCGTTTCCGCCAAATTTATAGTGGTACCAACAGAACTTGTGATTGGCTAGAATATATTTTGTTCTGCTGCTTGCACAGAATTTTCTAATCAGAAATTTCTAGGTTTGCTATTTGATCGATGAATAGCAATTGCTGGTACAAGTGAATTGCTTTATCTCCTAATATCCTGCACCAACAATTACTGCATTCTGATTATGTGAATGCATGGTGTGGATTTACTGCCGAATTAAAATTGTGACTTCTGCTTGTGGGGATTCCTAAACGATCGTGTTTATGGAGGAAGAATTAGGACTTTACCTGAGTTGATATTTAGCATTATATGCCATGTTGCTGAAATCCCTCGAGAATTTCTTCGCTCTATTATTGAACACGCTATAATGCGCGTTCAACTTGTGATTGAGGTCAATGACGCGTTGAGCATATTCTGTATATGAATAAATTTTAATGGTTCTGACAAATTTTTTGTCCTTTTAAGCACCACAATTTCCCCTGGTGGTCAAAATTTGTACTATTTTTTATTGCAGAAATCTTTGCCACATATACAAAGTTTTATCAAAATCCGTTCTAGAGAGGTCTGAGTAGGGTCACTTTAATTACACATCCTGCATATAGAATAGTCAAAATAGTTTTCTAGAATCAAAGTAATAAATATTATATAGATATAACATGAAAGTCATTGTCAGTCTTCATCTAGTTATATTTACAAGAAATAAGATTTGGATCAACACATTTTTTAAGACTCATTTATATGCATATAGAATTCAGAAAAACCGGTTTCAAATCTTGAAAATTTTTTCTCATTTAATTTTATGGAAAAATATCCATTTTAGAAGTCTTAATAAATTTGCCTATATTGTAATTTACTTATGAATAAAAGGGTGCAAATTTATTATCGCAGAGTTATTGTATCTCAGATATGTAAGATAACTACAGTGGTTTATACAAACTGATTTACGTTTCCTCCCATTATATATTGATGTTTTTCTTTGGCAATGCAATCGGAAATTAAATTTTGTAAAGATAACTTATGTAATTTCTTTCTGATATTTTCACATATTCTTCTTTAAATCAACTGAATTTAAAAATTCACTCTGAATTATGAGTCATTAAAATGAAATGGATTTTCCATTTTACCTTCTTGAATATTCAGTACGAGAAAAATGGGCATTTTCTTTAATTCACTATTACTTGTATGAGCATAGATTAGGAGATCGCTAAAATTTTCATAAAACATACACGATATGAAGAGACCCAACTGTATTTATATCTGCATTAATATTCAAATTTTAAGCCCAGTAGAATACTAAGAATATAGAAAAATGTGGCATTAAATAGTTTTATCATATGATTTAAAAGTGTGTTAAATAGTTATTATTTAGCAGAAATATAATCCGTTAAAATAAATATCAATTCCATCAAATACTTGATATATTTATGAACATTGTTTCGTGGTAAATATATTATTCATAACATAGACAGAATTATATTCAAATTATTTTATATTCTATAAAAATATTAATTATTTATTTATGTTATGGTATTTGATGATCGTGACATAACACAAATAAAATGTGCAAAAGCTCATTCCATTAAAATAGGATTACGTAAGTTAAATTAATTTATTTCTTTTAAAATATATAAGTTCTAAAAGGAAAATGAAATGCACAATACAGTTTCAAAATTCAGGCATTTGGTCATCATATTATTCTTAATGTTTCTCTTTACAACAGCTAGACACAGATAACCCAAGAAACCAGAAATAACAGAGTTACCTAGTCCTATCCAGGCATAGAAACATTCTTCAGTTTTGAAGTACTTCATGATGTAATGTTCTTGACAGGCATAATAATTATTTTCTTGGAAGATCAATAGTTTCACCATAAAAATAGTTATTGTTTTTACAAGTTTTTTATTAACAATTTAAATTTTCTCAAAAAAATAAATCATAATT